>SEYY01018650.1:10000-17500 GCA_009176605.1 Armadillidium nasatum | reverse complement strand
AGAATAAAAATCATAAACAATGGATAAAGTCTAATAAATATTACGAAATATACTCTACAAGAAGAAGAAGTAGTAGTAGTAGTAGTAGTAGTGGTAGTAATAAATTTTAGAAAAATATTTTAAAAAAATTATATACCCTAGAAAGTTGACTATCCGACAATGATTTAGGAAGAATGCAAAGTTCCTGAAGAGCCGATCCCAATCTTGAACACATTAAGGTAAAAAGTTGATTCAGGGAAGGGCGTTCAGCGCAAGCTGCAATTGTGTGTTTTTGAACGTCAAGGACTGCTTCATAGAGATCTCTCTGTCCTGGCGTGAATTCCTTACTTACAGGCCAAACCCGGGTCACGTCACCACTATAACCCCGAAATTCACTTCCTAATATATATATATATATATATATATATATATATATATATATATATATATATATATATATATATATATATATATATATATATATATATATATATATATATATATATATATATATATATATATATATATATATATAACCTGCAAACTGTAGAACGTTATTACTTTATACAAGGCTTGCATACAATCATTATTTTCAGTTTTTCAGTAACATTTTCACATATTTTAAAGGTTTATATAGTACTACCAACTTACCAGCATCCATAAGAACCAATTCTCCAGGATGAACTATATTGTTATTACTAATATTATGAATTATATTAGCCCGACTCCCACCAGCTATCACAGGAGGGTACGCCAAATACTCTGCTCCTCTCATCCTACAATGATAATCAACAGTTGCATACAAGTGATGTTCATAAGTTGGTACCCTACAGCCACTAATAGTAGCCTTAATAGACTCTGCACTTATTCTACATGTTTCTCTCATTAAGTTGATTTCAGCTGGAGATTTAACAACCCTAAGAGCATGAATAAATTCTTTTGGGGATTGCATATTTCTACTTCGCATGGAGAACCAATCTTTAAGGAGATTATGAATTTCTAGATTAAGAGGATCTGTGTGATGATACCTGAAATAAAAGAAGAAAAAAAAATTGAATAAAGCTTATTATTAAACTGAAATTAAGTGTTACAAGGTTTTAAAGAATTGAAAAAAATCTGATTAATTTTCACATAATTACCATACCACACATTCAAACTATGGAGTTCCTTCTCCACTGAAGATAAATAACGAGGTAATTCAGGAATTGGTAATCCTTCATTTACACCCCATATATTAGGAGCTCCAGATGGTGATGTACGGGGACCATCCCATAATTCTTTGCTTGGATCGTACGGTGGCGTAAATATTAAGGCTTTATAATTCCCAGAAGAGTTTCCAACAGTATGCAACACTAAAACGCAATCTGGCTCAAGGCAACCACTAAGATAGAGCATATCTGTATCCTGAGAAATTAAAAAGTTTAACAATTATTTTAGATTAAATTATGGGTAAATAATACATGTCAAATTAAATTTTTTTTTTTTTTTTTTTTTTTAAAGGGAAAAGAAGAGAAAATATATAAAATATTCAATTCTTACTTTAAAAATTAAATAACATTTTTAGTAAATTCACGACTAAAAAAATATTATACAAACTTTAATAATAAAAAAATGAAATTTCTAACCTTCTTTTTAATACCTGTCTAAATAGGAAAGGAATTTTATCTATCATATATCTTCGAGGCATTCCTGGTAAAATAACAATATGATGATCTTTTTTACTTCCCTTTTTGTTTAACAAATCCATAAGACGAAATTGTCGGTTAATATACTCTTCTTTAATTATACCTCCAGTAACCTTTTAAATATATATATATATATATATATATATATATATATATATATATATATATATATATATATATTATATATATATATATATATATATATATATATATATATATATATATATATATATATATATATATATATATATATATATATATATATATATATATATATATATATATATATATATATATATATATATTACTGAAAGTTTAAAATTTGACTTAAAGTTGAGATAAATATTGACTTTAATCATTAAATGTGTTATTGAGGGTTGCAACTTAGCTCTAGAAAAATTTTTTAATAAAAGAAATGACTATTTTTAAGCATAGAAATGAGTTATCAAAAACTGCGTAAAATTTGTGGTCTGTTTACCTCTCCTTTCCTAAGAATATGTGGATGAGAAGAGGGAGTTGGTTGACCAGAATGAGTAGACTGCTTACTAAAATTACCATCTTCTGAGAATGAAGGTAGTACATATTCTTTTCGTTTTTCCTTCTCTCCAATACTGTTTGAAGAACTTGAAGTTAATCTTTTGATGTAATACTGGAACACTAAAACATAATGCAATGATAAATATGCTATAATAATCAATATATTGCTGATATTACAATGTTTTGAGAAATATTTACTCTATTGAAAAACAAGTCTTTAAATATTTCCACCAGAGTTGGGAAAAAGTCAATTAATAGCCGACATGACCCTATAGACTGAGTTTGAAAGTGTACAAGTTAAAGTGAGTAATGAAGAAGAAGGAAGTGTTCCAGATTTTGATAGTGGAGAACATGTTACGAATAAGCTAGCAGTTAAGACTGTGATTAGAAAGCTGGGGAAAAAGAAAGATGAGGGGTGATGAGCTGCACAAGTTCACCTTAAAGGAGGAGATTTATGACAGAATTCAGAAGAGCAGTGTCCAATATAATAGCGATAGTATAAAGAGTGATACAACTATTCAACAGCCAGAAAGTGCTTGGTGAAAGTAAGTATATTTTTTGGGTGACTTGGCTCATCCAAGGGTGCAGAGGTAGTTCCTTGGGGGGGTAGCATTTATCAAGATAATAAAGCCCCAATTTAGACAGATCATGTTGTCTATTCAAGGTATGATGAACATGCAGTAGTAGTTTCATATCAGACCTAAATATCAATGAGAATCTTTGGTCAATATTAGAAAATAGGGTTAGGGACTGCTATCCACTACCAGCATCCTTACTGGAATTTTGTCTAGTTTTGAATGAGGAATGGTATAACATCCCATTATGCATCATCCAGGACTTACATATGTCCATTTCCAGAAGAGTTATGAATGCAAAAGGTGGTCTCTCTCCATATTAAGAATAAATTTATGAATTTACAAGGTGTTTTCATATTTTTGTCCAACCCATATTATTATTAATTTATCATTATTATTATTATTATATATATATATATATATATATATATATATATATATATATATATATATATATATATATATATATATATATATATATATATATATATATAATATATATATTCTATTTAAAATTAATATGAATTTATAGGAATATCTGGCAATATAAGCCAGAAAGTAAAATCTGGATATCTGGTCCTTTAATAACAAATTGCTGAATATCCAGTATCCAGCAAATTTACTATAAGGTCCATCCCCTAAAAATATTTAAGTAAATATCAAGGTTCAAAATATAAACTTGTATTGATACTTTCATTTACTTTGGTTCCATTCTAACTATGCTTGCAAGATTATACCGCAGTTAAAACATCTTAACTAATAAAAATAATAATTTGACAAATTGGTCTCTAAAAATCCAAAATTTAAATATCAATTCCAACCTCATTTCAAACATGACTTCAATTCCAATTTTAATTCTAGAAGGTTTTCAATTTCAACTCTAATTTTGATTCATGAAAATTAATTAATTCTACGATTATGGGTTCTGATTATGCAAACCTACATTTAACTGAATCTAAAAATCTTTCAAAAACTTACCTTTTCTTTCAAAAGAGGGAAATTCTACTCTCAATCTCTTGACAAAATTCATTTTATTTTTTAAAAATTTGTGTAAAGTCACTTAGTTCAAATAAATTGAAATAAAATTTAATTTTTCATACATGAAAAAAGAAAATTAAAAAAAATTTTAATTCAAAGTTACTTGACTTAATAATTTATAACATTTTCCTATCCTACTCTACCTGTAAAATTTTATATATATATATATATATATATATATATATATATATATATATATATATATATATATATATATATATATATATATATATATATATATTATATGGGTCATTCCACGTCACTTCAACCGAAATTTGGCAATTTTTTCCGTGACCCCTTTCGATTTTTATGAAAATGGCACACTAATAGATCTTGTTGAGAAAATATGAATGGCGTTTATTGAGGTCTCTAGCTCATACGGTTCAGAAGATATGACCTTTGAAACTTTGGTCAAAAATGTCAATTTTCAGAGAGTAGTCCGAGGTCAAAATACAATATCTCGGCTTCTATGGCACTTAGAAGCATCGTGTAAAGACCATTTAAAAGATCTTGAATAGCGGTACAACATTTATTTAGATGATTTTGACCCGGAGGTCAAATAAAAAATTTGACCTATTTGGTGACCTTGACCTTGAAAAAAAACCTCATCTTCGATTTTTTTCAAACTTTGCTGATTTATTGTTATATATGTATATTTTAATTTTTTAATGAATTATTTTTGGTTTTGGCTTGGTTTAGAAAATATAAGCAATTTAATAAGTACAAAATATCACATTTTTCACTTTTTTGCGATTTTTATCTCATTCAATGTATAGTTCCAACATTTTCATTTCTCTTTCTCTCTCTCATATATATATATATATATTATATATATATATATATATATATATATATATATATATATATATATATATATATATATATATATATATATATATAATATATATATATTTATTGTAAGGGGCTGGCTGCTGCCGAGTATATTTTTTTTTCGTATTCTCTGAGGAATATAGTCTTACCTGCTTGTTGCTTTGCTGTTATGCTGTTTGATTTTGACTGTGCTTGGGATCCACAATATTAATGTGCATGTGCCATGTCCTAGACTGGAGAGCGTGAAGGGAGATTGATGTTAACATGTTTATTTGTTTAGATACGTTAATGTTATTCTTCTATGTTAAATTTTTTTTTTTATTATTATTATTTATTGAGTGCACTTGTGCTAATGAAAAGTCTTATGAGCTATTGTTCCATTTCGGGCAATAATTAAAAACAGGTTATTCTTATTCAAAAAGGTTGTTATTCTCAAGAAGGCATATTACCTTTCAAGAGTAGGTTATATTCTTTGTGTTTTTATTATATTATTAATTCATTATATATATTTAGATCATTTAAACTAAGGCGTGAGGCGCTGGGGTAATTATTTATAATTCTCACAGGTGCCGGTCTAGGGCCTTATTGCCTAGTGCTAATCTGGAGTTATAATCTCTATACCTATCAGGTAGAAAATATAGATAAGAGACCTTAATGGTTTTTGAGATTATCATATATTTTTTTTTTTTTATAAAATTTTAATATTTAATATTCACTTTTGGGAAAAGAAAATATGTCAGTAGTGTGATAAATTTCACAGTAAAACATTTTCCACTTTCAAATCTTTGGTTGTTTTAAACCATTAACTTTTTTTTTCTTCTTTATTTTGTGTATATAAAAAAAGGCTAATAATAATAATATAAAAACACAAGAATATACCTACTTTGAAAGGGTAATATGCCTTCTTGAGAATAACAACCTGTTTGAATAAGAATACCTGTTTTAATTATTGCCCGAAATAGGAACAATAGCTCATAAACTTTCATTAGCACAATATCAATAAATAATAATAATAATAAAAATAAATTTAACATAGAAGAATAACATTAACGTATCTAAACAAATAAAAGTTAAATCAATATCCCTTCACATTAGTTAGAATATGGCACATGCACATTAATATTGGATCCCAAGCACATCAAAATAAAAAGCATAACAGCAAAGCAAAAAGCAGGTAAGACTATATTTTCAGAGAATACTCCATGCAATCTGAAACGAAGAAAAAATATACTCGGCAGCAGCCAGCCCCTTATAATATATATATATATATATATATATATATATATTATATATATATATATATATAGATATATATATAATATGGAAATATTTTGAACTATACATTGAAAGAGATAAAAATCGCAAAAAAGTGAAAAATGTAATATTTGTACTTATTAAATTGCTTATATTTTCTAAACCAAGCCAAAACCAAAAATAATTCATTAAAAAAATTAAAAATATACATATATAACAATAATTCAGCAAAGTTTGAAAAAAATCGAAGAATTAGGTTTTTTTTCAAGGTCAAGGTCAAGGTCACCAATAGGTCAAATTTTTTATTTGACCTCCGAGGTCAAAATCATCTAAATAAATGTTGTACCGCTATTCAAGATCTTTTAAATGGTCTTTACACGATGCTTCTAAGTGCCATAGAAGCCGAGATATTTTATTTTGACCTCGGACTACTCTCTGAAAATTGACATTTTTGACCAAAGTTTCAAAGGTCATATTTTCTGAACCGTATGAGCTAGAGACCTGCAATAAACGCCATTCATATTTTCTCAACAAGATCTGTTAGTGTGCCACTTTTTATACAAATCGAAAGGGGTCAGGGTTTTTTGCCGTGTTGAAGTGACTTGGAATGACCCATATATATATATATATATATATATATATATATATATATATATATATATATATATATATATATATATATATATATATATATATATAATATATATATATATAAAAAAAAATAACTATATATATATATATATTTCCATTAAAAAAAAAAAAAAAACGCTTGGTTAAGGAAAAATATAAACTAAATCATTTTTATATAAATTCTCACATCTTATTATTTTAGAGTAAGTCTTTATATCAGATAGAAGAACCAGAGTTTATAATAGGAAATAGAGACATTTTGTGCATATGAATAAAGAACGATTGTAAGAAATGTTTAACCTTTAATATTTTTACAAAGATTAACCTAAATGCAAAAAGAGACATTTTGTGCATATGAATAAAGACACAATTATTTTTCTTACTTTTCTACGATTGTAAGAAATGTTTAACCTTTAATATTTTTACAAAGATTAACCTAAATGCAAAACCAAAGATAATATTTATATTAATAATCAATTTCAATTGTTAATTTTTAAAAACTTATAATAAATCTAATTTCATTAATATAAACAACCCGTTTTCTTAATTCAGTACTGTTAATTCGGCATCAAATACTTAAGAATCAGGGACTGTCAGAATATAAATTTGTATATATTGCTATTAATCTTTGGAATTTTTTCTTCCTATTGTTAGCTGTTCCTTCTTTTCTTTTATAATATAAATATTTCTTTATATATTATATCTCTTGTTCTTTGTTGATAAAAATTGTCAGTTCAATAATCATCATATGAATAAACTAAGCCAATGGTGATATTAATCTTTAATGTGCCTATTTTGATCATAAAAAATATTATCACACTTAGAATTTAATTTCAGTGAGGTCAGTTATTGACTGAATTAGCTTAAAGTTGTAATATATCTTAATGATTGATACAGGTTAATTTGCCTTGGTATGAGACCGTTTTCAGTCCTGATAGCCCAGGCCCCAGAGTAGCTTCGTACGGTCTCTA
>SEYY01018649.1:52500-59492 GCA_009176605.1 Armadillidium nasatum | reverse complement strand
TATACTCATATTATTCTGTACACAGAAATCCACAACACTATCCCCTGCGGCGTTTCTATTCCCCAGTACTGTGTGCTCCTATTACGTTCTCAAACCAGCACCGGTTCTGTCCAACGTGTCCTGTTAAGATCCCCCATCAATATCACATTTTCATTATGAGTTACTCTGTCCTTGACAATCTGTCAACTCTTGGTAGAAAACTTCCCTTTCTTCCGTTGGTCTACCCTGTTGTGGCACGTATACCTGTATAAAGCTCAGGTTACCCTCATTCATTTTCATTGAGAACGTTAACATTCTCTCATTTACCTATTCGAAGTTGTTCACTCTCTGAGCCAACTCTGGCGATAGTATCACCCCAACACCATGAATATTATCCTGTCCTCCACTGTATATCAGCTGAAAATCGTCATGCAGCATCTTCACTCCACCCCCCGACATTCTAGTCTCGCATACCCCCAGTATGTCAATTCTTCTCTCCCTCATAACCATCACCATCTCCTCTTCCTTCCCTCTCAATGTTCCCACATTTAAAGTGGCAATTCTTAGTGTAGTCCTATTTCGTATTCCATTTTCGCGCGGTCGATAGCCAACAAAGTCAATGGGATTCCGAGGCAACATTTGAGCTTCTTGAGCAAATTTTGACGGTTGTCGGCTTGCTAGGCCTGTCCAACCCAAGTTCGAGACTGTCAATTTGTACCATCCAGTGTGTTCAGTCCCCTAAGGTTACAGGAGGGTCGCATCCCTCCCGACTGTGGAACACTGGTAGAAACAAGCCACCGCACCACAACAAGGTTTGACAATCTCTTATCCGGATATAGGCGACTATCCGAACCCACGGCATATAATATATATATATATATATATATATATTATATATATATATATATATTATATATATATATATATATATATATATATATATATATATATATAAAATCGCTCCAGGAAGGGTTATTAGCCCTGTCAGTAGGTTCAATCGAGCATGAACCAAGGGTTACAGGGGTTGGTGGCAAATATCAGCTGGCTGGCCAGACCTATCACGGATGCCGATTTTGATACCATCTGCAGCAAGAATTCCACTGGTGTATTTATTACGCATATGACGGACAGAGCTAAGCTCAAGGGAGAACTGCCCAAATTTTTCTACTCTGAGCAGGCCTCGAACCCTGAACCTCTCAATTGCTAGGCGACTGCTCGATCGATTGAGCTAAGGAGCTCTCTCTCTCTATATATATATATATATATATATATATATATATATATATATATATATATATATATATATATATATATATATATATATATATATATATATATATATATATATATATATATATATATATATATATATATATATATATATATATATATATATATATATATATATATATATATATATATATATATATATATATATATATATATATATATATATATATATATATATATATATATATATATATATATATATATATATATATATATATATATTATATATATATATATATATATATATATATATATATATATATATAATATATATATATATATATATATATATATATATATATATATATATATATATATATATATATATATATATATATATATATATATATAATATATATATATATATATATATATATATATATATATATATATATATATATATATATATATATATATATATATATATATATATATATATATAATACGAAGCTTAAAAACATGTTATAGATTATGATTATTTATGATTTTTAAAATCGCCTTTTTCAGACGATTTCATTATTCCAATCATTTTGAAAGAGGCCCAAACAGAGCACCAATTAATTGACACTTGAAAGATGAGCTTCGAGCAATTAAATTCTCATCGTTCTCGAATTTCTATATTTTAATACCTCAAAAACCCACATCCTTCATTATTTATCTCTCTCTCTCTCTCTCTCTCTCTCTCTCTCTCTCTCTCTCTCTCTCTCTCTCTCTCTCTCTCTCTCTCTTTTCAAGTTTCTAAGAAGTTGGGGGAATTTAAGGCTCATTACGAATTTCTTCAAGCCACCCCAGTTGCTTGGCTATTATGGGGTTTGTTGGTCTTTTTATGGAGTACAAACATCTGGGGAGGTGATTCCACTTTCTCAGCTCTACTTAATATAGTAGGATCTAGGACTTTTCTTTTTATTAATTGACTAGCAAGTCATTAACTCCTCTCCAGTCTCTTTCTGCCATTAGAATTGTCGTCTCACTCTATTTATAATATAGTTATTGCAAAAAAACACTGCTCATCTAAAAGCTCCATTCTCAAACCTCTTTCATTGTGAAGTACTCGAGCGAAACGTCTTTCTACATAGTTCCATCTTTTCTTTGTAGAGTTCTCTGACACAAGGCTTAATGCTAGGCTCAATCCTGCGTGCATACTACTTGCAAAGTCTGTAACACACTTCCTGTTTCCATTTTAATAACTTTCTTTGATTAGCACACTTTCTAATGCCTTGTCTCAGCACATGATATTATTTTTCACTTCATTCTTAAGAATTATATATATATTTATATATATATATATATATATATATATATATATATATATATATTATATATATATATATATATATATATATATATATATATATATATATATATATATATATATATATATATATATATATATTATATATATATATATATATATATATATATATATATATATATATATATATATATATATATATATATATATATATATATATATATATATATATATATATATATATATATATATATATATATATATATATATATATATATATATATATATATATATATATATATATATATATATATATATATATATATATATATATATATATATATGTAAAGAGAGAGAAAAAGAGAAAGGAAAACCTCACCATCATTATAAATTAATATAATTTAAATCGCAATAAAATCAGAGAGATAAAATTAACTCCGAACCGAAAAATTCTATTAAAACATATTCAATCGGATTAAAAATCGAAGAACCATTTGGTATGTTTGTGTTTGTGTGTGTATGGGGATGTGTGTGTGTGTCTGTGTCCAGGTACGTGTGTGTGTTAGTGGGTGGGTTAAATCTATATATATATATATATATATATATATATATATATATATATATATATATATATATATATATATATATATATATATATATATATATATATATATATATATATATATATATATATATATATATATATATATATATATATATATATATATATATATATTAGTGATGGATCGGATGTCATATTTTCCAATTTGCGGATGCGGATGCGGATGCGGATGTGAATTTTGGAGATGTGCGGATGCGGATGCGGATGCGGATGTTGAATTTTCGAAAGTGCGGATGCGGATGCGGATGCGGATGCGGATGCGGATGTTGAATTTTGATGAGCGGATGCGGATGCGGATGCGGAATGTTGAATTTGAAAGTTCGGATGCGGATGCGGATGGGATGTTAATTTTGATGAGGATGCGGATGCGGATGCGGATGTTAATTTATATATATATATATATATATATATAATATATATATATATATATATATATATATATATATATATATATATATATATATATATATATATATATATATATATATATATATATATATATATATATATATATATATATATATTATATATTTCACTATCACCTTTCCCACTTTCGTGAGGTGGTACCCGCCACAATTCCCTTACAAACATAACTATTCTTACCTTTCAACGCTTTCACCACCTCGTCGTCTATGTTTCACACACATACAATACAGAAGGTGAACACATACATTCAAACATTCTTATCTTTATTTCTTTCGAAATTTTTCCTTTCTTCCATACTTTTCTTAGGCCCCCAATACTTTCATTCCTTCTACCACTCTGTTCTTTATTCCTTTTTCCGTCCCACCCTTACCTTCCACCCAACATTACTAGATATTTGAATTCATTCACCTACTCAAACCAATTCCTCCTCCACATTTCCTCATCCCCACCTCCAATCCTCATAACTTTATTTATTCTTCGCTGGATTGAATTTCAATTTCGTGTTTGCACATTTCCCTTCAAACTCTCTCACAAGTATTCTCATCTTTTCTCCAGATTCTGCCACCAACACATGCCGCATCATCTGCAAAAAGTAAAACATTCACTTCACATTCACCCTCCATATTTCTCAACATAATACTCTTTCCTTCTCTCTCCTATTTTTCTAAGTAAACCATTCATCAATAGATTAAATAACATGGAGATAGTACAAACCCCTGTCTCAATCCCACTCCTATGCTAAACCAATCCGATAGTTCTCTCTTCACTCTCACTCTTGATCTACAATTCGCATATATATATATATATATATATATATATATATATATATATATATATATATATATATATATATATATATATATATATATATATATATATATATATATATATATATATATATATATATTTGTGATGGATCGGATGTCATATTTTCTATTTTGCGGATGCGGATGCGGATGCGGATGTCGAATTTTTGAAAGTGCGGATGCGGATGCGGATGCGGATGTTGAATTTTCGAAAGTGCGGATGCGGATGCGGATGCGGATGTTGAATTTCCGAAAGTGCGGATGCGGATGTGGATGCGGATGTTGAATTTTCGAAAATGCGGATGCGGATGCGGATGTGGATTTTTGTGCGGATGTTCCGCATCCGCGCATGCGGATGCGGATGCGGATGCCATATATATATATATATATATATATATATATATATATATATATATATATATATATATATATATATATATATATATATATATATATATATATATATATATATATATATATATATATATATATATATATATATATATATATATATATATATATATATATATATATATATATATATATATATATATATATATATATATATATATATATATATATATATACCAGAGTTAAGAAGTTTTATTTTCATTGTGAAATGTAAAAAAAAAATAGGAGACATCACCGATGAGATTCATTTTCCAAAATGTGAATAGCGACATTATTAGCTTTGGAACGTCAATGCAAATAAAGTAGTGTGAATGTTATATAAAAATACTCGAAATTTAAAATATAAATATTAATATATATATATATATATATATATATATATATATATATATATATATAATATATATAATATATATAATATATATATATATATATATATATATATATATATATATATATATATATATATATATATATATATATATATATATATATATATATATATATATATATATATATATATATATATATATATATATATATATATATATATATATATATAGTATATATATATATATATATATATATATATATATATATATATATATATATATATATATATATATATATATATATATATATATATATATATATATATATATATATATATATATATATATATATATATATATATATATATATATATATATATATATATATATATATATATATATATATATATATATATATATATATATAGAAATAGAATAATAGAAATCATTCTAAAGGGACTTAACACAATCATAAATGCTATCAAATCATAAAATCGTGTTCTACGTGTATCTTAATGAAAGAAAATATAAAATTTAAAAAATAAATAAATAAAAACTGAAAAATAAAAACACATCGGAACTATTTTAATCTCTGGTTGTTATAAGTTAAAAAGAATATGATACTGAAAATTAAAACCACTCAGGTAAATCACAAAAATCTCCCCGATATTCATTCGAAAAATGACGAAGTGTCTTGAAATATATATGGGAAACAAATAAGTGTTTGTTTGCAGTGGTCGGACGATGTAGTATTCTGAAGAATGTTTATTTGAAAAACTTTCCTGAGTTTTTTTAAGGATGGTTTAATTACCTTGTCGATGAAATTGATAAAAAATACTTCAGTCAACCAAATTTTCGTATTAGATAGGATTCGCAAAAGAAATCAAACGCGTTTGGACAAATTTGTTCCGTATAGGGAGAAACTTACTTCTTCAATATGACATTTATATTTTATTCTTCTATAACTTGAGTAATTCGAGTGTCTCCAGTTGAAATTGGATAGAAGGCTAATTAGTGTAAACAAAACCTCAATTGAAATCAAAGCCTATGAATTCTCATCCAATCACTGAAAAGATGATAAATTTTGGAATGTAATTGTGAATCTTTGTTCAGAAGAGGAAACTTTCGGAAAAATTGCAACCGTGATAGGAAATCAACTTTAAGGGCTTGGTTCGCCAACACTTTAAAAAAGGTTGGGTTTGTCGTTAATGGAATTATTCCCATACTTTCGAATAGGAAAGCATCTAATGTTCTGTAAATTTTGCATTTGTGGATTTCAGGTTGTTCGGCAATGCTGTCTAGAGCACTCTACAAACCACTACAAAAGTGTGGATGTGCCTTGGAGCATGACAGTTGGTGGTTGGTGGTTGGTGGTTGGCGTTGAAAGATAATACACTCCCTCAGACATTAGCGGATCACAGAATATAATATATATATATATATATATATATATATATATATATATATATATATATATATATATATATATATATATATATATATATATATATATATATATATATATATATATATAATATATATATATATATATATATATATATATATATATATATATATATATTATATGAAAATTTCATGTTCATAAAGTTTTAGAGATTAAATTCTCCGGGAAAAGGGTTTTGTATTTCGTTTATCATTATTTTGGTTAATTAATTGCAATTTGTTTATAATTATTATATATATATATATATATATATATATATATATATATATATATATATATATATATATATATATATATATATATATATATATATATATATATATATATATATATATATATTCAATATATATTGAAAAGGATATCAAAATGCAAGGCAGAAATCAGATTGAACTAAGTTTAATTATAATTG
>SEYY01018649.1:32500-35000 GCA_009176605.1 Armadillidium nasatum | reverse complement strand
AGAATTTATTCAAAAGAAAACCAGGTTTTAATATCCTGCAATATAGGATGAAAATGTTTCGCTTCCTTGTTTCTCTAAATCGCATTCTTCTCACTAAAAGAAAATGAGAATTCTCTGCTTGCTTGTATCGCTTCTCTTTGTGGTGTTTTTAAAGCCAAATTGAGAAAGGAGAAGAGAAACACTGTGAAAATGGATCATCAAATTTTATTTTTACGAACAAAGTAATATGACTGTTTTTAAAGATAAGAGTGTTCCTAGTGGTGTGTATTGTATGCGTGTGTGTGTATGCGTGTGTGTGTATGCGTGTGTATGTATGCGTGTGTATGTTTGCATGTGTATGCTTAATAACTTTATAAAGTTCGACATAGTGATTCAGCGATATATTGGAGGGAATAAACAATGGGATAACGAGAAAAGGGTCTGAAGTGGTAATTCACTCATTGTCAGAGATAATAGATCCAAGAAACTTGAACGAAAAAAATTGAATGAACAAATGGATGAGAATAAGCAGTTAAAGGATGCAAATAAAGGATGCTAGCAAATTATTTTCTTTGTCATTTTGAAAATTTCTTAATAGGAAGACAAATAAAGTTGAATGGAAATCATGAGATAAATAAGATAACCACTTTAGAGATAATTAAGATTGAGAGATCTTTACTCAACAATAGATATTTCTTTTGTCAAATTCTGGAAAAGGAAAATTTTTAAAAAAAGTCACTTTACTGCCTGTTCTATTTAAATATTAAGGACCTGATTTTCTTTTTAATCTTGTTGATGGAGGAACAAAATTTTATTTCTTTAATTTTAAGAAAATTGAGATCAAATATTAGTCCTTAAATAAAGGAGATCAATAACTGCTTTTGAAACCTCTTATTGGTACTTCCAACCACATCCCAGTTGATGTTCTAAGCACTTTTCTATTTTATTATTATATAATATATATATATATATATATATATATATATATATATATATATATATATATATATATATATATATATATATATATTATATATATTATATATAATACATTTGAAAAATTTGCTCATAAAAACTTTTTTACCATATAATATTTCTATAAAAAGATATATAAATATCTCAAAACTTAGTTTTCAACTTTGTTATTAAATATGTAAAAAAAAAGGGGAGAGAGAACTGAAAAACATTCATATGTGAATAAATTACTTTACGCATGTGTAGTATTTTTTAATAAAATCTAATGACGTCATTTTAAGAACCGATTTTTATTTCTACCTTGTTAAGGTCTCCCCCTAACCCCTAAAATTGATGTCGTCCTTTTAGGAACCAGAGTTTTATTTTTACCTTTAATGGTCTCCCATTAACCCCTGAAATTAATGACGTCACTTTAGAAATCGAGTCTTATTTCTACCTTTTAAAGAACAGGAAACCTTAACCTCATCTTTTTAAAACTTTGATAACAGAAAAAAAAATTTCATTATTTGCTGAAGAAATTCTTTCTTTTTTTAATAGTTTATCCATGAGTCTTCATCAAAACATCTTTCAGGAAATATTGAAATGAATTGAAGGGAATAATTAATTTCCATTTGAAAATTAATAGTTTATTCTTAACATAATTGCTCATGTGGGAAATTATAACTTGATAGAAAGATAGTTTTTTTTTTTTTACGAAAAAATGGAAAAAAAAAATTCTTCAAATGGTTTTTAAATGTTTATTTCATTTCTTAATATAATATTTTAATGAAATTTATTCCTGAATGTTTGAAAAATTTTTTATATTAATTGCTTGAAGATCAAATTATTACTCTGAATTGCATTTAAGTTTAAATGACTTAATGTTTATTTTTAATATTAAACTTTCAACTTTCTATAAAGTTATTGAAAATAAATTTTTTACCACGTATTTTTTCTTGCTTTTATTAATTCTATTATTATTATTATTATTATTATTATTATTATTATTATTATTATTATTATTATTATTATTATTATTATTATTATCATTATTTTCTTTCCTTCCTCCT
This sequence comes from Armadillidium nasatum, assembly GCA_009176605.1. NCBI lineage: Eukaryota > Metazoa > Arthropoda > Malacostraca > Isopoda > Armadillidiidae > Armadillidium > Armadillidium nasatum. The sequence continues at coordinate 32,997 of SEYY01018649.1, read as the reverse complement.
ATAAGAGATAGTCAGTTTCATGCCTCCAAGCTTTGAATCAAAGGTGGTCCTGTTTTACAATCTTCTTCTTTCATATTTCCATCATCATTCTCGTAAAACCTATTTTTTTTTTCTTGTTGACAACCTCCATGATATTTTTCTCCTTAGTTTCTCTTATTGTAAGGGTCCAAGTAGTGGACTACTGAAATTTTTGCAATATCCTTATTATTATTATTATTATTATTATTATTATTATTATTATTATTATTATTATTATTTTTATTTATCATTATTATTATTATTATTATATTTTTATTTATTATTATTATTATTATTATTATTATTATTATTATTATTATTATTATTATTATTATTATTATTATTATTATTATTATTATCATATTATTATTTTTCATTTTAAGTTTATAGCTTTTCAAAGTAATAATAATACTAATAATAATAATAATGATAATCATGATAATAATAATAATAAGTTAGTGCTTGATTTATTTTTCTTG
>SEYY01018649.1:17500-22500 GCA_009176605.1 Armadillidium nasatum | reverse complement strand
TATGATTAGTGTTTGTAGAAGTCAATTTTTCATTTATGTTCTGTTTTTAGTCTTGAAAATTGGAAAACTTCCCAAAACGTCGGCCTTTTAATAATGGAAAAATAATATGCTGAAAAATTTTCTTTTGCCGATATATACCGATATATATAATATATATATATAAAAATATATATGCCGATCCGATACCGATATATATATAAGTATATATATATATATATATATATATATATATATATATATATATATATATATATATATATATATATATATATATATATATATATATATATATATATATATATATATATATATATATATATATATATATATATATATATATATATATATATATATATATTATATAATATATATATATATATATATATATATATATATTATATATATATTATATATATATATATATTGTAATGGATATCAAAAATATTAAAATTTTAACTTTTACATTTGCATTCCTCAATAGACTACAAAACTGTTGTTTGCTAATTACAACTAATTATTAATTAAGATTTTTCGTTGATTTTAATCATAATTTAATATAATTAATGAAAATAAAATTTTCATTAAATAATAAATACGATTTTTATATTCTTTAAGGATATGAAACAAACTGTAATCCAATTATTATTTTATTAAGATTTATTGTTTATTTTATTAATCATGAAAATTATTATAAAATAAAAATAAAAAAATCGTATATATATATATATATATATATATATATATATATATATATATATATATATATATATATATATATATATATATATATATATATATATATATATATATATATATATATAATATATATATATATATATATTTATTATATTTAATATATAATAATTATATAAATATAAATATAATATAATAATAATAATAATAATAATAATAATAATAATTAATAATAATAATAATAATAATAATAATAATAATAATAATAATAATAATAATAATAATAATAATAATAATAATAATAATAATAATAATAATAATAATAATAATAATAATAATAATAATAATAATAATAATAATAATAATAATAAAATAATAATAAGTAAAAAAATTATAATAAATAATAAAATTACAATGTTAAAAAAAAATATGAAATATCTATAATAAAATAAAATAATAAACAGATATTGCTAATTTGTAACAATAATAGTAATAAAAAAATTTGTGATTTTGAGTTAGTGGTGTAATTAGTGGTGAGGTCGTGTATCTTCTTTAGTATTTTAATAGAAAGTGGTTTTTGACGTGTTTACGAAATGTGGAAAGTGATGCCAAGGTATAAACTTATGTTCCTAATTCTTATATGTTTTATGTAAGTTCAATCCATTGTTCAATGGCATTGTATGATATCACTCTCCAAATTTTGGTTACTGTGTACTTTCTTATAATTAGTTTTTGTGAGTTTGTCCTGTGCCAATATAGTTTTCTTACATTTTGGTTATGCGTTATTATGATTTGGTTATGCGGTATTTCGTTATGCGTTATGACTTTGTGGGTAGTCATTGGAAGAGTGATCATATCTTTTAATTTGAGTATGGATAATTTCTTGAAAAGAGGGTTTCTATGTTCATAGTAATTGCGAGATCCAGACAATATAAGAATTATTTTTTTATGAAGTATTATTATATTTTAGCAGGTGTACACTTGCACATCCTCACACCGGTAAATTATAGAGTAGGTTAGAGTAAACGAGGCACTAAAAAAAAGGACTGAAAAATTACTTACGAAAATGGTGTAAACTAAATTTTTAGGAAGTTTGAGGACGAATAGAAAACGGCTTATATAGCATATCCAAGTTTCCTTATAAGGTAATTTGTTATTTGAATGAGAGTTTTTCATCGAAAAAAAAATATCCTAATACTTCTGCAGATGTAGTTCTATTTTTGCATAGTAATAATAATAATAATAATAATAATAATAATAATAATAATAATAATAATAATAATTTTGTCATTACTAGTTTTGCGTTTTTTGTATATTCAGAGAAAGGCTTTTGGCATCTACATTGTTCCAACATTTTCTAATTTCCTATTTAATTTCGTGTTGCTTGCATATATATATTTCGGTCTGTTGTTAAAATTATGGTATCATCAGAGTATTGAGAATGTCAGACATTATTACGATTTTGAAAGTTAAAGATAATAATAATAATATAATAATAATAATAAATTAATAATAATAATAAAATATATAATAATGATAATAATAATAATAAATAATAATAATAATATATAATATAATAATTAATAATAATAATAATAATAATAATAATAATAATTAATAATATAAATAATAATAATAGATAATAAGTAATAAATAATTAATAAAATAAAATAAAATAAATAAAAAAAAAATAATAATAAATAATAATAATAATAATAATAATAATAATTTAATAATAAAAAATAATAATAATAATAGCTGAAATAATATTAATGTTAATAACTGTAATGATAATAAATAATAACAATAATAAAAAAAAAAAAAAAAAAAAAAAAAAAAAAAAAAAAAAAAAAAAAAAAAAAAAAAATAATAGCATAATAATAATGAATAAAACTATTAAGAATCAATATAAATAATTGTATTTTTTTTTTAATTTAATTTATAAATTTAATTTACATATTCATAAATTCTAACATTTTAATTTTGCTCGATGTAAGTAATATAAATATTTCAACTACTAATTGATTCTCTCTACTAAATTTTTCCCCTCTCTTTTAATTTGATTTTGATAAATTTAATTTAAAAATATAAAATATTTCCCTTATTTCTTTGTTCGTTGAATTAATATTTAGAGTTTGAGGATTTTCTAAATAAACAAGCCATCTTGTTGAGTAGTTTTCTTATTATATCTTGTTCCTATGTATATAATGGCAAACGCTAAAAATAACTTGAAAAGTATGTAGAATCTTTGAACGCGTTTGTATGCAAATCTATATATATATATACATACATACATACATACATACTATATTATATATATATATATATATACTATATATATATATATATATATATATATATATATATATATATATATATATATATATATATATATATATATATATATATATATATATATATATATATATATATATATATATATATATATATATATATATATATATATATATATATATATATATATATATATATATATATATATATATATATATTAATATGTTATATATGTATAATATTATAAATATATAATAATATAAAAATATGTAAAATCAATGAAAGAGATGCATTTAAATCTAAATTTATTTAATTCAAGGGATTATCAAGAAAAAAATCTCAATTGTAGCAGTAAAATTTTATTTTGAATAGAGAAGTGATAGGCGAAATAATTATGTCTTAAAGAATTAGAGGAAAACTACTGGTAAGTGTTTTAAACAAATCACAGAAAATGAGTGAAGCATATATATATATTATTAGTATATATATATATATATATATATATATATATATATATATATATATATATATATATATATATATATATATATATATATATATATATATATATATATATATATATATATATATATATATATATATATATATATATATATAAAATATAAATAAAATAAAAAAAAAAAAAAAAAAAAAAAATTTAAATATAAAATTAAATAAAAGAAGTCGCTCATTTTTTCCTTAAGAAAGGAAAAAAAAATTTTGAAAACTAAATTTTTAAGCTTTTCTTTTCTGATTTTAATTACTGAAACCAAAATAAAATTCTTAATATTTTTTTTTGCCATTTTTTTCTTCGTTCGCGACGATAAAGAAGAAAAGGTGCTTAAACTTTTTCTTCTTTTCGATTTTATCACAAAAAAAAAATAAAAATAAAAAAAATATGAAAAAATAAAAAAAGTTATTCTAAAAGTAATCTGACGCCATTTCAAGATTTTTTCTTTTTTTTTTTTTCTTTTTTCAAGATTTTTTTTTTTTTTTTTTTTTTTTTTTTTCTTTTTTTGCTTTATTTTTAGGATATAAATTTTACGATATCTTTTTTTTCATTTTTCTTCTCTATTTCAGCTTCAATATTAATTATCAATTGAATTAAAAAATTATGTTTATTTTTTGCTGTCAGGAATTAATTGCTTTTCCTCAGTTTTTTTTTTTTTTTTTTTTTTAATTTTAAAAATTTTTCATAAATGTTAAAATAATAAAATTTTTCTTATTTAAAATAAAATAAAATATAATTTATTTATAATATATTATATATAATAATATAATATATTAATAGTATATATATATATATATATATATATATATATATATATATATATATATATATATATATAATATATATATATATATATTATATATATATATATATATATATATATATATATATATATATTATATATATATTATAAAATCTTTTTTCTTCACAAAGCTTTGATTTCTGAACTTCCCTCTTTCGGTATTATCCTTCTCTCTGTGATCTTCTCGCTAATTTCCTTTCCGGTCGTTCTATAGCAACTGTTGTAGACGGCCACCGTTCATCCTTTAAATCTATTAATAGTGGTGTTCCTCAGGGTTTGTACTATCACCAACATTTTTTTACTCTTCATTAATGACCTTCTCTATCACCTCATCTCCTATCCACTCCTATGCTGATGACTCCACCCTTCATTATTCCTTCCATTTTGAAAACCCAACAGCTTGATAGACTCAAGAATAGCTTGGAACAACTAACTCTGATCTTTCCCGTATTTCAAATTGGGGCAGAGAAAACATGGTTGTTTTCAATGCCTCAAAAACTCAGTTCCTCCATCTCTCCACTCGACACAATCTTCCACACAACTATGATATCTTCTTCGAAAACACACAACTCGCCTTCATCTGTCCTTAATATTCTTGGTGTTTCTTTTTCTCGTCATTTTTTTCACATTACTTCTCTTTCTAAACAAGCTTCTAAAGTTGGGTGTTTTGACGCTTTCAGAATTACTTCACGCCACCCC
>SEYY01018648.1:30000-50174 GCA_009176605.1 Armadillidium nasatum | reverse complement strand
AAAAAGTACGCGGAAAAGTATTTCTGTGCAAACACGTCGATCATTTTTCCTGATAAAACATGACTGATCATTTCTATACAGTCTATAATTATGATAACCATCTACTCTTTATCTTTGATTTAAAGACTTAACTAAGATACCTTTATATCTCTCTTCTTATTATAATTTCTTTGTATATTATTCTCTTAAACCTTTTTTATTGTCTCCTTTCTTTTTTTGTCTATGATTATTTTATAATTACTTTATTTTTTATCTCTATTCTCTTATAGAGTATCAATCGAGGAAGTCTTGTATTCCTCCTATTCATAATCTCTATTGTAAAATGGAGGAGATTCTATTCACCTTCTCATAAACACTCTTATTGAGTTCTAAAGTATTGTTTAGAGAACTTAATATTCCTCTCTTTTCGGTCGAAAAATAACCCCGGCTTATGTTTACTATTATACCGTCTAATTATATTTTTGTGGTGCTCGGATAAAAGCTACTGAATGACCCTCCTTCATTCTTCAATCAATGTTGAGTGTATGAAATCTATAATATTTTCATTCAAATTAATAATCTTTTATATTACAATCTAAATGAATAGTTAATGATATTACTAATTTAATATTACGAATGTGTAAAGCCTATTTTCGTATAAAAATTGCATGCTTTCCATTGTCTCAATAATAATAATAATAATAATAATAATAATAATAATAATAATAATAATAATAATAATAATGTCTTAAAAAGGAGTAAGAATTGTAGCGTTTAAAGTCTTTTAATAATGTTGTCTTTATTTCACTTAATTTATGTTGGTTATTTAAAAAAAAAAATAAAGTAGAAAATGAAGTCCGTTTTCTTTTCTCTAGAAATTTAGATTGAAAATGGAAATGAAATTTTTCTACTCTTCTCAAAGTATTTTGTATTTTTGTTCTTTCAAAATTCAGGGAACTTAGGAAAAAACATCATTGAAAGATAAATTTTAGCAGATCATCTTTCGGCCAAGGAAATAAATAAAAAAGATTTTTTAAATTTTAGAAAAGAAAATAATCATCTTCTATTATATATATAATATATATAATAATATATTATATATATTATATACCTTTAATAGAATATTTATATTTAAGCAAAATGAATTCTCTTTCGAAATGAAAATGAAATTTATAAAATAGTTTCCTAAATATGTAGCTAGCTCAAACTGAAGTGTGACCTATATATTTATATATATATATATAAATATTTTATATATAAATATATTTATATATATATATATATATATTATATATATTATATATATATATATATATATATATATATATATATATATATATATATATATAAATAATATATATATATATAGATATATATATATACCACACACCACCACGGGCAAAGCCCTATTCAGGAGGGGTGTTAAGGGGATAAAGTTAAAATAAAAGAATTTAAAAAAAATTCTTAGGTGAGCACAGACGTGGTCTTTAAAGAAATTGAGATTAAATTCGAAAGGAAAAACACAAGATGGGAGAGAGTTCCACAAAACAGAGGTGGCAGGAAAGAAAGATGCTTCACAGCGGACATGCCTGAAGTTACCAATGTGCAGGCAAAATTGATGCGCAGACAATGCACCCCTTGTGCTACGAAGACGACGTAAAGGTGGAGGTATACGGGTGGATAGTTCCCTCAAGCATTTGCCGCTGTAGTACCTATAGAAAAAAGACAAGCACCAACGTCGCAAAGATAAAGGGTCAAGTGAATTAGAAAGCGCGGAACAATTTATAAGTCTTTTAGCCTTATACTCAACCCTATCCAAAAGACGGGTGAAACCTGAGATACCCCAGATATGAGAACAGTACTCCATGCAAGGGCAGATGAGGCCCTTGTATAATTGGGAGTAACTGCGAAGAAGAAAAAAATTCTCGCAGTCTAAACAGAACTCCCAGCTTCTTTGAAACCGCCCTACCAACCATGTCCAATAAGATTTCCAAGCCACTTTTTTTGTTTATGTGAATCCAAGGATGTTTATATTGTCAACAGGAGAGATGGGAGAATCATCGAAAGAAATAGAAAGTTAGGAAGCATCTTTGAGAGGGAGATTTCAAGAAGTTGAGTTTTAAAAGAGTTGAATTTCACAAGGTTGAGACAACCCAACTGGGAAATTCTGTTCAGATCTGCAAGAATGGAATCGGAAAGATGAAGACGAGAGGCAACTCTAGATGCAAAGGAAGGAGCAGATTTGAAATGAGTAAAAGAATGGGGGGTCGAGCCATCGTCATATTAATGAATAGGATTAGATGAATAGTTAAGAAGGTCATTTATAAAAAGTAAGAATTGAGTAGGAGAGAAGACAGAACCCTGAGGAACAGAAGTATTGACAAAAAAGGAAAAAGAAGTCGTTCCATGGACAACTCCTGAAATGGAATGATCAGAAAGAAGGATAGACATAAGCAAAGAAAAGGGAGAAAAAGAAAATCCAAAGTAGGGGAGCTTGGAAAGCAGTGACGCATACCATACCCGGTCAAAGGCCTTAGATATGTCAAGCGCCACCACACAAGTCTTCCCATGGTCCTTAAGGGCAGAAGACCATACATCTGCGAGAGACGAAAGTATATCACCAGCAGACCTCGAACGTCGAAAGCCATACTGATGATCAGAAAGTAGGGAATGAAATTCTAGATGATCCAAGAAGTGAGGGTTGAGAAAGGTTTCAAACATCTTAGACAGAATACAAGTTAGAGGGCGATAGCTAGAGGGATCAGAACAGCTACCTTTCCCTGGAGAGTTATTATATATATATATATATATATATATATATATATATATATATATATATATATATATATATATATATATATATATATATATATATATATATATATATATATATATATATATATATATATATATATATATATATATATATATATATAAACGATCAGGTCCGTAGCTAAATTGCTCCAGAAATTTACTATTCTACCATATTATTTATTATATTATTATTATTATTATTATTATTATTATTCGTATAACTATTATATATTATTATTATTATTATTATTATTATTATTATTATTATTATTATTATTATTATTATTATATTCAGTTTCATTTTAATATTTTGTTGGATTTTCTCTTCAAGTTTTCAAAAGAATTTTTTTTCTTTTATTTCTTCTATTTGCTGACCGGTTTTGTCAGCCAACTTCGGACATCGTCAGAGCTTGGATTCTAGAAGATGAGTGATTTATTTTAAAATGCTAAGTCAAAAGTTAATTACGATTTTAAATTTTTTAAAAATTATTAATTATTAGATTATTAGTTTTTCGAATATCTACTTCATTAATAATTTTTCAAAAATTTATGATCATCCTGCACCCAAACTGTACTATTTTCCTACCTGGACAGATATCTGGGGCTGGGCAAAGTTGTAGACTGACGCTCTACTTTTTAAGACTATATATATTATATAGATATGGAAAGTAATTAAATACATATTTAAATACAAGTCTGTAATCGGCAATGTATTTTTAAATATTTTGAAATTAAAATATTTCAGAATGCTTCTAAAATATATTTACTTGTATTGAAATAGAATACAATGCATTTTAAATACAAAATACTTTCTTTCTTCTAAATATGATAATCCAAGATCGTGGAAGTACGTTTTAACAAATCTTGTTTCATCGTGCATATAATAGTGAGAGATAAATATTTGAATTAAATAATTCACTATTAAGTAGTCGTCGTTACCGTGGCCATGAAAGTTTTTTCTTCAATATTTTATCATTAAACCAACCATAACATTCGCTATACAGAACCTCTACTTACAGCAATTGTAAGTAGTTTTAAACTTGTTATGTCAAATACGTAAGTCTCATAGAAAGCGAATTGGATGCACAAGATTCAATTTTGGCGAGTGCAAGTTTCCTTTACTTCCAATTGAGATGTATTGGTATAAAAAGAAAATTTTAGACACTGAATTTAAAAATCAATAATATAGGGTCTTGTGATAATACTGCCATAGCAATTACTCAAATACAGAATTCAATATACAGGCAGTACAGGAACTGATAAAAGTTTGTTAAAAGGTACGGAAAGAGATGAATACTTTAGCTTTAGCAAAAGAGGATCTTATTCTGAAACTTCAAACGCAAACGTCGACTGACTTTCCTATTCACATGATGAAAATTAATATTGAGAACCTTCAAACTTTTTTTATTGATGTGTACCTATGCACCGACCGGGGTCCCAGCCCCGGCCAACCCTGGCCTCGGCCCCGGAACCGGCCCTGGCACCGACCCTGGCCCCGACCCCAGCCCGGATTTACCTGTCAGGGTTAATTGTTAATTATACTTTTTTGTAATTTTATAAAGTGGATTTAATCAACCAAACTATAAGAAAATTAAGATTTTAATTCCATTATTCCTTCGTTACATAATGGGTGGGGCAAAATGAATGCAACATAAAAGAGGAAACAAACAATTCATTCACTTAAATCACTATTCATTATCAGAATCTTCTTGAACATTTACATCATAAAGTTTTAGAATTTGGGGGAGTGGAATGTCCAGGAACAAATGGCAGTGATAATTTTCCATCTTACGTTTTTTTAAAAACTTTAACGACCTAAGCAAACCTGTTGAATCACTATTATAAATCAGAAAAATATTTTTTCAAAATTTTTTTAGTGTTGCTACGCAGAAACAAAAAAATTTTTGCTTTGCGTATTTTTGTAAAATTTTTTCATAAGAATAATAGTTTTTGTATAACACTTTAAAAATGAATGCATTTGCAATGTAATTGATAATAATTTTAAATATAATATGTGTATTTTGTATTTAATATTTAAATACTTTTCTAAAATTTATTTTCTATTTGGTATTTAACCTATGAATTTCCTATTTAGTATCTAAATACATTTCATATATATTCTTCCCAGTTCTCTCTCTTCTCTCTCTCTCTCTCTCTCTCTATATATATATATATATATATATATATATATATATATATATATATATATATATATATATATATATATATATATATATATATATATATATATATATATATATATATATATATAATATATATATATATATATATATATATATATAAACCAAAAATTTTAAATTATCACATCACGTATAAAATATGATGTCATGTCTCATTATCACCAAGGTTAGTGGAAGGGGATGTCATGGTGAACAGAGAAGCACATATGCAGCACCGAACAGTAAATTTATTTCGTGACAGTTCAACGGTTTCACATTGCTACCTGGAAAGTGCAACTGGTGGACGATATCCTTATCATTGTGTCACAGGCCAACGACCCGTATGTTCATCTAATTAAACATAACACTACTTCTGACTCTGATGAGTGTCTGCATTCGTCGAGGTTAACTCAATATGATGTTTTGTCACGTTTCAGCTTGTGGGCGGTAAGAGGTGGAGGCGCAGATCTTCGAACGGCTGTCTTGAGGTTATCCCAACGGTTTGATTTAGTTGAAACCTGGCCACTCCAGCACCAGTACTCCGATTACGCATAGGTAGTCCGTAATAGTTTTTTCAATTTGTGGGAATGCATTATCGTGCATTAGATCGAAGTGGTTTCCTATAAACGAAGTAAATGGCATAGCATAAGCAATAAAGTTTACCACGTCAGTGTCAGACTCTATCACGACCACACTCGTATGTGGTATAATGCACGTGATTTCTACTGAACAGTAGTCGTAGTATGTTTTGTATGATGTCGAGGAGCTCTGCGGTGGAACCCTCCCACTTGCCAGTCCCATTTCATGCAGCCGTCATCTGAGAGTTATAGCTGATATCCTTCCTCACATTTTTATCTGTCGCGAAATCATTTCGAAGCTTAATAATAGTGAACCCTCTGTTTTGTAATACCCTCATCTGCAGATATTTTTCGTCTATTGCAGTTACAACCCTCTTCAAGTCCTGTCCGTCGCGTCTACAACACAATCCTATGTCAAAAAATTGGCTAACCATTCGATTTATCGGGATGTAATTGAGACCGAGCACATTCGCGACTTAAATCAAATTACGACATTCTTCTATAAGGGTAGATATTATTATGCACTCGTATCTCGTTAGATGACGTGACCTATCCATGTTGTCTGACGTATTGGGTGTAGAGCTGCTTCTGTAATACGACGTTCAATTCCTGCACTTCAAACTTCCCCAAGTTTGAGCAATGGTACGTGAACTGAAATATCACGGTACGTTTACATGGAATAAAATACTTTCACGCCACTTTGCAATCTGACGCTACTGTCAAACATGTGGTTCTGCACTACTTATGCTGGATCGCACCTTCCATGTGACAAACCACATGGATTCGAACATACTTACGAACACGAAATTATATTTCCTATATGGTGCAATAATTTTGAACTGTATATATATATATATATATATATATATATATATATATATATATATATATTATATATATATATATATATATATATATATATATATATATATATATATATATATATATATATATATATATATATATATATATATTATGAGTAGATGTCTACGTGCTATATCATTTATTTATTTATTTATAAATTTATTTACCCGGAAAAATTTAATTCTTTTTTTTAAATTAATTAATTTAGAGTCTCTTTCTGCCATAACTCCAATCTGGTAGTGCCCCTTGCCCCCTCCCTCTAGTAATGTACATGACTGTAGGCATCCTTCACTTTCATATATAGCCAGTGTTTCAGAGGACGGTACATGTAGGTTATTCAATCATTTGTATTTTCTTCTAGAGCGAATGATTCCAGCCGAGGGAGTTTATGGCTTTTTTTTTACACTCCTATAATAATAATAATAATAATAATAATAATAATAATAATAATAATAATAATAATAATAATAATAATAATAATAATAGTCAGAGATTATAGAAATGAACCTAAATATTAAAGCTTTTTTTTTTTTAAACAATATAAAAATAAATAAATTTAAATCTAGTTTTATCTAAATTAAATATCATTTTATGAGCCAAGAAACACTAAAAAGACTTTATCACATGTTTCAGACTTGGCGCAATTATGATAATTGCATTGCAGATAAAAATACTCAGAAAAAAGAAGAAAACTCGGCAACAGAAGAAAAACTTCAATTTATTCCACTTTAAATATAAATGTATAATCTTTCACTAAATTCTTATTATATGTTTTTAGGAAATTGTAAAAAATATAAAGACTGTCATAAATTTGTCCTTTATTTTTCTACCTCATACAAATTTGTAATAGATTTTTTTTGTATTTTTTATTCAAATAAAGTTAATTAAATTTGCATTTATTTTCTGAGTAAAAGCTCACAATATCTTTGAATTTTTTTACAAAGCCATCTGCTGAAAAATATTGCAATAATATCAAGCCTTTAAGAGAATTATAATTGTTTATGGATACCTTAAGAAGGCTTCTGAAAAAATGGATAGGATTTTTCCACACTATTATCGAATAATACGTATATATATATTGATTAATAATTTCAAACCATCAATGTTATATCGATCAACATGTAAACTGGCCTTCGTTTTGATTTTTGCCTTTATGCACATATTTGCAACATTAATCAAAATTAATCCTAACTCTGTCATGATCTGAATCGACTATTTAATGAGGATTACTATGACGCTTGAAAAACGCAGTTTGAAGGGCTGTTACCTAAAAATGATGCATGACCATATGCAAGTGGAGAACTTTCAATACTTGCCCCATTAGAAGGAAAAGCGATTGTAGCATAGATTAAAATTAAACGAGGGTAAAGATAATATTGTGTATTTGTTCAACAATCTAAACCCAGTCGAGGGTTGTAACACAAGCAACGAAGTATTTTTAAAATTACAAGAAAAGCTATTCTTCTAAAGCAATTGACATTCCAACGCATGTACATTGGAGATGTGGGTAAACAGTTTTAGACTCCTGTTAAATAAACCGGTCGATTTCCAGATTATTGTGAACCAAAAATTAACAAAATCGGACCCCATTGTCGACGAAGAGAAATTGCTCTATTGAAAACTCATCGAGGCATTTATGTCTGTTTCAACAAGGCAGGATATTAGTACTTGAATAAAAGAAAGATGCTTCGATAATAGCTAATACGAATACCACATCCGAATTTAACAAATGACTTGTTAAAAAAAAAAAAAAAAAAAATTACAAAACTCCGTGTTCATGACAGCAAATCAGAACATACAGAATATATTCGACTTTGTAATCGACTTTGATGACAACCTGGAATGTGATATTAGTTGTGGAGGAAAGAGGAAGAGAGGTACTTTTCCAAAGGAAAGTGAGGTGAGATGGGAACACTTACCTAAAGCTTACTATGTAACCCTCATATAGTAAAGCAAAGTACTTCTGTAAATTTATCGACGATCTGACTAGATGGTTTGAAGTTCGTTTCCTCCTGGCAAAGAATAATGTACCATTAAACTTTAAGGAATATTTTAAACTCTAAAGAAAATAAAAATTAAACATTTTCAATCCGACAACGGTACTGAATATTCTAACTGAGATTTCAACCCGTCCTTGAAAGAAATTGTATTAAAAGAAGGTTTACCATTCTGCAAACCACAGGGCAAAATGGAATTGTGGAAAAAGAAATCGTAGTTAGTTGGACACTGCAATGTGTCTTCTCATGCAATCTGAATTACATTTTTTTTTATCTTCTTGGTCAAAGGCAGTAAACAAGTCGAACTATATAAAAAACAGATGTCCGACTTAAAGCTTAAATGGTCTAACATTTTACAATGTTTGGTCTTGAAAAAAAAAACTGACTTTAGTCTTCTGTTTGGATCTTGAACAGGAATGAAAATTTCAACTCCTGCTGAATGGAAGGAATATTTGATGACTATTAGGAGCAAACTAAAGAATATAGAATATGGATACCAGAAAATAAAATAGTCGAGATAACAATGGATGTGAAATTTCTGGAAGCATCCGAAGTCCGGAGTCATTCTATGCAATATGTAGATTTTACCTATGATAAAGCCTCTAACGAACCGGTTGAGAAAACTGACGATTCCAAACCTAAAACTCGAAACAGGAAGAAGCGAAACAACAATCCACCGAATATATATTGTAAATAGCTTATGCGGGTCCTAAAATAATAAGGACTGGTCTAAGAGAAAGAATATAGTATGGTTAATTCGAAAAAGCTGCAAGCAATGAATATGTGGGCATATTAGAAATCCCATTGGAATAAACCTTGTCTAGTACAAACGCCAATAATTAATTGAATGCCATTGTGGCAAAAATACGCTCCGCGATCAAAACAGGATATAGTATGTCGTGAAACAGCCACAAAATTGCGACGTGATTATTATTTTTATTTTTTATTTTTTTTTAAACTTTTTTTATTTATTTTTTTTAAATTTTTTTTTTTTAATTTTTAATTTTTAATTTTTTATTTTTATTATTTTTTTTGTATTTTTATTTTTAATTTTTTTAAAAAAATTTTTAATTTTTTAAAAAAAAATTATTTATTACTTTTCTTATTAATTTATTTATTTTTACTTCTTTATCCTACTCCGACTCCGGTAATGTATGTATGTGTGTATGTGTGTATGTGTGTGTGTGTGTATGTGTGTATGTGTACGTGTGTGTGTGTGTGTGTGTGTGTTGTACACGTGCTTAGAAAAGTATGGGGCTATGCCCGTACGCTACTTAGCATTTACAGTAGGACTTTTCAAGTTCTTGAGCAGTGTTTATGAAGCTTTTTTGTACGAGCGCCCACTTGAATCCCCAATGTATTTTCACCGCCCACGACCTATTAAAAAAAAAAAACAAAAAAATTTGAATACCAATGTAAACCACTATAAAGTACAAATAAGTTTTTAAAATTTAATTTCAAAATAACAATAAAATGTTTTTATTTGTTTATGAACAACTAATCTTTCTACCTCAGGTAGAAGTTTTCTTTTACCTTACCTTATGTATACATTTAATTAACCTGAACTTATCTAACAAACTCAATATATATATATATATATATATATATATATATATATATATATATATATATATATATATATATATATATATATATATATATATATATATATATATATATATATATATTATATATATATATATATAGTGATCGGATGTCAAATGCGGATGCGGATGCGGATGCGGATGTTTTGGAGAAGATGCGGATGTTAATTTTTCGAAAGTGCGGATGCGGATGTTGAATTTTCGAAAAGTGCGGATGCGGATGTTAATTTTGATGAGGATGCGAATGCGTATATATTATATATATATATATATATATATATATATATATATATATATATATATATATATATATATATATATATATATATATATATATATATATATATATATATATATAATATTGATAGCTTCTTTCCTAGAGAACCTTAATTTAATTAGTAAGGTTAATACCAAACATTTCCACATACTCATTTAATACAATGTGAACGTTTCATACCTTATTTCCGCCTTCAGCCTTTAAAAGATGAAAAGCCCTAGACTCCACCTTTTCGAGAAAAACTCTATGTATGGAACCACCACAGATGTGAGATGTGTTTTCCTATACATAGGCGAACAACACTCGTATAAAGAGCAGGCAACTTGGGTGGTATGAAGAAATTCTGAAGACGCCTCAAAACACCTAACCTCTTAGAAGCTTGTTTAGGAAGAAGTAATGTGATCTTTCCAAGAAAGATCACATAAAAAGAAATACCAAGAATATTAAGTACAGATGAATGTTTAGTTGTGTGTTTTTGAAGAAGATATCATAGTTGTGTAGAAGATTGTGTCGAGCAGAGAGATAGAGGAATTGAGTTTTGGTGGCATTGAAACAAAAATGTTTTCTCTGCCCCAATTTGAAATGCGAGATAGATCAGGGGTCAGTTGCCAGAGGCTACCCTTCTATTAACTGCAGTTGGGAATTAATTAATTTTAAATTGAAAAGAGTAAGGTAAAAGTCATCGGCATAGGAGTAGATAGGAAATGAAGTAGAGAAGGTTATTAATGAAAAGCAGAAAAAGGGTTGCGGATAGGAAAGTTTGGAAATCAAAGCTTTGCGACAAAATCTATCGAAAGCTTTCGCTATATCCAATAATAGATTCACCGAAATGACGAGAGAAGGGAAAAGACCAGTAGAGATTTTTTACAGAGATGGCGATTAAGAATTGAGATGTTTCCAAACTTCCTGTTAAGGATAGATTCAAAATCTTTAAAAACGGAGGTTAAAGAAATGAGACCGAAGTTAGAGGGTTGAGAGTTGAGACAGTAAATGACATTTACAAAATGAGCACGTTTCCAGTAAGAAATAGGTTTGAAAGAGACTAAAATAGTTTGAAAGCAAGCTAATAGCACAAGTTTTGAGGAGTACCATCAGGATATAGACTTCCTAGAGTCTTTAAGACTATATATATATATATATATATATATATATATATATATATATATATATATATATATATATATATATATATATATATATATATATATATATATATATATATATATATATATCACCTTTCCCACTTCGTGGGGTGGCCCCCACAATTCCCTTACAAACATACCCATTCTTACCTTTCAATCCCTTTCATCATCGCCCTCCATCCCACTCTGTCTTCCGCAACTCTTTGATCCTCTTCTAAACCTAAATTCCATTTCCACCCCCAACACATTCATTCTACACACTCTACATTCCATATTCCTTCTCCTTTCATATTATCATTCTCATTAAACACATTTTTAATTTTTCTTTCTTTATTCCTTTCGAAATTTTTCCTTTCTTCCATACTTCTCTTAGGCCACCCAACTCTTTCATTCCCTCTACCATTCTATTCTTTATTTCTATTCTTTATTTTTTTCTCACCCTTACCTTCCATCAACATTCCTAGATATTTGAATTCATCCACCTCCTCAAGTTTCTTTGCCCCCAATTCTACACCCCCTATCCTCCCTCCATATCTCCTCTTCCATACCTCCAATCCTCATAACTTTGACCTTCCTCCTATTTTCATGGATTGACAACCTTTCAAATCTCATGTTTGTCTCAATTCTCACCAACTTTTCTCCAGATTCTTCATCATCTGCAAAAAGTAAAACATTCACATCCCATTTCTCCATCAACCTAATACTCTCCATCTCCAATCTACACCATCCATCAATAGATTAAATAACATGGCGACATTACACACCCCTGTCTCAATCCCACTCTTATAATAAACCAATCCGAAAGTTCCCTTTTCACCCTCACTCTTGATCTATAATTCACATAAAAAGCTTTGATCCCCTTCAGTAATTTCCCTTTCAACCCCCTTTCCATTAATATTTCGAACAACTTTCTCCTGCATACTCTATCGGATACTTTTTTCAGATCCAGAATATATATATATATATATATATATATATATATATATATATATATATATATATATATATATATATATATATATATATATATATATATATATATATATATATATATATATATATATATATATATTAGTGATGGATCGCATGTCATATTTTCTTATTTGCGGATGCGATGATGTTGTAATTTTTGTCAAGTGCGGATGCCGATGCGGATGTTGAATTTTCGAAAGTGCGGATGAGGATGCTCCGCGATGGATGCGGATGCCATCACTATATATATATATATATATATATATATATATATATATATATATATATATATATATATATATATATATATATATATATATATATATATATATATATATATATATATATATATATATATATATATATATATAAAGGCCCATGTTTCAAAATTTTAACCAAATAAAATGTTATATTTGATAATTTACGTAAGGTTATACTTATATATTTAATGTGATAGTTGACTTTGGTGTTTATTCGCAAGATTTATTATATTAGATTCAATGCCGCTTAAAAGAAGTCGCAAATCACCCCTCTTGACGACTTGTAGGCGGTTTCTCTGTTTGGTTATCAGTCGAGCGACAGCGCTAAAACCACCCTCTGCCATATAGGAAGTTGGGAAAGCAATGAAAAAAATTTGGACAGCTTCCCACAACTTTGGGTACTTTTCAAGAATATCCTTTTGTAGCCAAAATTCCTTTAATTCGAAGTCACTTTGTAAATCAATGAACTCTATCTGCATAGCGAACTCAGTTTCATTTATGCGTAACTCAGAAAACGAATTAATTGACCAATCTGGTACTTGGAGATTTAGAAAATATTGATATTTGCACTTCATATTCCCTTGTAATAAGTTCAAATGGTCACAAAAAATCAGGAGGTCGTCATCTAGTATGGAATTACCATCGTTTTCCAGCTGTTCCATATTCGGAAATTCAGACAGCTCCCTACGACCAATATTTTGTTTGAATACTGAAAGCTTCGCAATGAATGAGGAAGTTACTGATTTTGCTTTAAGATTTGAATCACTGCCCTGCAACTACAAATTCATGTCATTGAGATTACTTTATAAATCAGTCATATATAATATCGCATTTGCAGATCTCGAGTACTTCACTCAAATGGCTTCTTTTCGAACCTCGAAAAAAATTCGGTGACATAATTAAAGAGAGAATAAAATCGTTTTGAGCAATCGCTTTTTGATAGCCACCGAACTTTAGTATGTAGCAACAGACGTTCAAATTCTTCATCATTAGAGATGCAGAGCTGTCGAAATAATTGGGAATTAAGAAGATTGAGATTTAATTTTATTTGCTGACCTGATAACAATACTAAGGGATTTATAAAGTTCCTCACGTAAGTTTTTTGCAACTAAATGTTGCCTATGAATGACACAGTGCACTGTAAGTACATTGGATACGGCTTTCTTTAAAAATTCGAGAAACCCTCTATAACACCGTTAGTGCTGGTGCGCCGTCAGTCGCACAAGCAATAATATTTCTCATCTGAAATTTCTTTTCCTTTGAAATTCTGCTCTACAGTAGAAAACACTGATTCACCTTTGGTGTCTGTTTCAAGCTCCTCACAAGCAAATCTTGAACAACTTTTGAATAGTAATGATTCATTGCCAGGCAGAGTAGGCTCGTCTAACTGTAAACCAAATTTTTGAGTTTTTAGTATGTTACATAAGGTTTCTTCAATGTTTTCGGCCATCTCATCAATTCTCCAGTGAACAGAATTATCACTAAGCGGAATTGCTTTAATAATTTAGTTTGGTGAAAAATGATATACCACAGTGAGAAGTACCCTCTCTATAGTTGCCAAAAGTAGCTCTTCATCAATGTATGAGGTTTCTCTGTTTTGGTAATCATTTCTGAGATATATGAACAGAATAAACCATCATCAATTTTCAATGTACCTCTAGTAAGCATTGTTTGAATGGACTTTCTATTATGATATTTATCTCGAAGTGCTTTAAAATAAGGCAAGCCTTTTTTTTAGCTTATCAGGATTCATTTTTCTAAGATAATCTGAAGTATGTATATATATATATATATATATATATATATATATATATATATATATATATATATATATATATATATATATATATATATATATATATATATATATATATATATATATATATATATATAATAAATATATATAAAATAAATTTTTTACTTTATAGTACATACTTTATAGTTTAATAGTTATACGAATAAAGCCAATGCCCACTTCGTTCCATTCACCGCCCACTTAAATCAAAAACTTTTTCCACTGCCCATTTTCTCCCTATGAATGCCCACTAGGGGGCGTTAATGCCCAAGTTGGGAAACACTGTTCTTAAAGCTGCGAATATTTGTATCAACTCTGTACCTATTAGAATCCATAGTATGGTGCTTGGAACCCATACTAGGGTTACATGGCATTTTGCTGGGTTTTCCTAAGTAACAGAAGCAACCAACCAATGTTAAGCAACGTAAACATGGGCACAACAACTGTTGCGACGAAATTAGCAATATAATAAGACAGATAAAAATTTTCCTCGAACCAGGATTCGAAACCTTTGACAACAGCTTCACCGTTAGACAATGTATTGAAAACTCTACCACCGAGCTATGCCACCTTCCAAAAAAATTGAAGGCATAGTAGAACAGTTTTGCAACTCTTCTGTTTCGAATCACTGTAACAACTCGGTACCTATTAGAATCCATAGGAGGATGCTTGTAACTACTACTGAGGCTACAAGGCATTCTGCTGGGATGCTCCTGGATTACAGGAACAACCAACGAAAGTCAAGCAACACCAACATGGGCAAAACAACTGTTGCTACGAAATTGGCAATAATAGAGGACAGAAAAAAATTTCCGCACGCCACGATTCGAAACCATTGACAACATCGTCTCCGTTGGACAATGTACAGTCGTGAACAGAAGTTCGTTCCTATTAGGCTGGAAATAAATATTTATAAAAAATGGAAATCATTTCATAAAAGCTCTATTTTGAATAAAAAGAGAATAAAAACATTGAGAGGGGCTTAATTGAACTGTGATTTGCTGAATCTGAGATGATCTCCATTTTATATAAATATTTATTTCCAGCATAATAGGAACGAACTTCTGTTCACGACTGTACAGAAAGCTTCATAAGCCGGGATACATGGCATTCTGCTGGGTTGCTCCTGTGTTACAGGAGCATCCGGTCAGAATGCCATGTAGCCTCACTAAGGGTTCCTAGCACCCTCCTTTGGATTATATATATATATATATATATATATATATATATATATATATATATATATATATATATATATATATATATATATATATATATATATATATATATATATATATATTACAAACAGGATAGCAAATACTATGTGCAAAAGCATTCTAATTGGATCACATCTTGAAGCACATAAAATAATGAAAAAATCATGAGAATACATTTAATGAATAATCATATATAATCTCTACGTTTCAGCATAAATATATCATCATCAGGAGGCTGTAGAAAAAGAGAAAAAAAAATACATATGCAATATATAAATCATGAAAAACATTAAAAATAAAAATGAAAATAAAAAGCATAAAATAAAAAAATTAAAATGTTAGTTAAGTTATATTATCCATGGCATTGAACAACTAGATAAGTGCCTATAGTTAAGGTACAAGTGAAGGAAATAAGTTATCAGAGTGAACACAATAACGAAGAACAATAACACAATAATAACAATAAAAACAAAAAACAATTAATAAAAATAAAGCTTAAACGAAGCAACTCAATATATATATATATATATATATATATATATATATATATATATATATATATATATATATATATATATATATATATATATATATATATATATATATATATATATATATATATATATATATATATATATATATATATATATATATATATATATATATATATATATATATATATATATATATATATATATATATATATATATATATATATATATATATATATATATATATATATATATATATATATATATATATATATATATATATATATATATATATATATATATATATATGATCTAACTACGGTGGAATTCGGACGTGTTAGAAACAGCTGGGAAAGAAGAATAGAGAAGAGCCAGAGAGAGGATTGGAAGGGTGGTCTGTGGTCTTCTGACGAAGTGTTGAAGATCTTTTCGTCTGAAGAAAGAAAAGAATAGATTGAATGCAAGAATCCAGATTGTTATTTAGAAGTAATTGGAAAATTTTTGGTCGAAGAAAATATTAAATATTTTATTGAATTTATTAACATTTGGAATTAAAATAAGTTGAATCAAAATTAATATTTAATCTATCAAGAGGAGCAACAAAATTTTCGAAAGAGGTCTTTTAGTAATTTTAAATCAAAATCATATGTGAAGGAACAAAATTTTCGGAAGAGGTCTTTTAAATAATTTTAAATAAAAATCATCCGTGAACCAATAAAATTTTTAATTGAAACTTCTAGATAACTTCTGGTAGAAAAGGATTGGGATTTCGACGTAGTCAGAACAAATGAGGAATTATTCTTCGCCTGGTTCTAAAGGCTGGGAACCTTTTACACCAATATTTTTTCCCAAGTACGACTGCAGGAATATGAAGTTTCTGCAGCCGACACCACCCTGCATCTTGCGGGATATGGTGTAGAGTATTAAAAAAATATATATATATATATATATATATATATATATATATATATATATATATATATATATATATATATATATATATATATATATATATATATATATATATATATATATATATATATATATATATATATATATATGATAATAATAATTAACAAAAAATATTAAAGATAGTTACATGAAAACACGCAAAACCTGAAAAATAAATTTGGCATTAATGTGTGTTGCATGAAGCAACATTTGGCAAAAGACAAAGTGTAAAGTCGTGAAGCACTTTGACTGCCAAATCTTTAACGTAATTAATCTATATCTTTACAATCAATGAATTTCTTAATAAAGTTTGGGATTATACTTATATATATATATATATATATATATATATATATATATATATATATATATATATATATATATATATATATATATATATATATATATATATATATATATATATATATATATATATATATATATATATATATATATATATATATATATATAGTATCTTCTGACGTCACAACTGCTGTCTTTCCCTATTGTGCTTCTGAGCTTGTACCTTTCCTTGATAAACTATTTAGTCTCCGTCTTTCTACTTCAAACTTTCCTTTTTACAGGAAATGTGCGCTCTTTCACACAGTGTTGAAAAACGGGACACTTCTCAGCCCTTCAACCACCGTCTCATTTCTTTGATCTCTGTTCTTTTTTCAGTTTTTGAATTTTTGTTTTATTTTTTGAGAGCGGACCTCACCGACGAAGGCATATGACGTCCTTCCAGGCAGACAAAATATTGCCCTTCAAGCCATTACAAGTTCAGAGCGAGTGAAACACGTCCACAAGCAATGAGGGCTCTTGATGCTCTCGTTTTCGAATTTATCTTTAACAAGAAGATTTGGAAATATCTCAATTATTGTATCGTTCTGTACTTTCCGTTGCTTTCCTTAATTAAAAAACTCTCTACTTTTGATCTTCTTTCTCTTCTCTCTGACTCATGGTCCTCCGCAACTCCGTATTTCATTGAATCCTTCGCTCTCACCCTGGACATATCGAAAATGTATATATGAGCAGTAGGGTGGGTCAAATTTTTTTTTACCAGAAACTACGGTGTGTCAAGACGTCAGGATGATATAACATTAAATGTCAAGGGTTGTGCGACCCCCTACTCCTCGCACAACATCCACCGCCCTGAAAAAATTAGAAAAATAAATAGCAAAACCACTACTTTTTTTAACATTAGCTTATAGGTTGATAATAAGGTATAATATTCTTACACACGAAAACATCAAAGACATACACACAAATATTCTTCGCAAACCCCTGTCCCCCTCAACTTTAAGAGAAAAGGAAAAAGAGATTAACAATGCTTATAAATTTCATCCTCTATTTTTACTTTAGACTATATATATATATATATATATATATATATATATATATATATATATATATATATATATATATATATATATATATATATATATATATATATATATATATATATATATATATATATATATAATGCTAGTAATGTTGATAAAGACGTGAAACTACCTGGATCAATCAGTGCCCCTCCTCCTGCCGTACCATTGCATACAAACGTTACATAGATGACTGTTTTCTAATTTTCAATAACAAGCAACAGTCCGACCTCTTTTTCCAATTTATTAATAACCAACATCCTATTATTCAATTCTCACGAGAAGATGAAAATAATGGTTCTCTCCCTTTCCTAGATGTCTTTGTTACACACACACCAAATGGCTTTACCACATCCGTATACTCTTAACCAACTTCTTCCTTTCTTGGCTTCAATTTTCTCAGTTCTATTTCCTATACATTCAAACTTACTACCATCACTGGATATTTACACCGCTTATTCAATATTTGCTCTTCTTAGTGGAATTTCAATTTGGAAATTCTTCACCTCAAAAAAAAATTTTAATTTTAATTTTTTCCCTTCCAACCTTATGGAAACATCAGTTAACAACTTCATTTATAACATTTTCCGTCCGAAATTAAATATCCCTACAGTCCCCAAACTAAAACTATATATCAAAACTCCATACCTTGGCACACTCACCCCCTCACTAAATAAAGACCTACATCTTCTCCTCCAACGTTTCTTTAATCAAATTCGACCACACTTCATCGGCATTAATTCATTCTCTATCGGTTCATTTTTCGCATATAAAACTACTCTCCCAACTTTTCTTAGGTCATCGGCTGCCAATCTATTTACGTGTGCGGAGTATAATTCCCGCTATGTAGGCCAAACTCGCCTACAACTTAGACTCCGAGTCCATAAGCATATGGGAACCTCCTTTCGGACAAACCTCCCTCTCCTCATCTCCAGAACACTCCGCCATCAGACTCCATTCACACTCTCATGACCACCCATTCAAATCTCAGACTTCAGTATCTTAACATTACCTCCAAAAAACTTCGATATCAAAATTCTTGAATCCCTCTACATTTAATAACTACAACCTCAACTAAACACATCCCTCTCCTCTATTATACCCTGTATAATTACCACCTAAATTACAACTATGACTCAAAAACATAACCTAATAACTCTTCCTTATATATAGTTCATTTGTAATTTTAGTGATATTCTTTGTGTCTGCTGTTTGCTTAATTTTTTTTTTATTCTAATTTTTTGTTATAACTTACCTAACGTATATTTAATTTATTGATTCACTTACTTTGTTTCTCTTTCTCTTTTTCCAGATTATATATTGATAAATAGTCATGAAGGACTCGAAACGTTAATATAAATTAATAAAGTATTATTACTTAAGTATTATTAATAAAGTATTATTATTATTATTATTATTATTATTATTATTATTAAATTATTATATTATATAGGGTTCACTAAGAACAAACCTATTTCAACTATATATATATATATATATATATATATATATATATATATATATATATATATATATATATATATATATATATATATATATATATATATATATATATATATATATATATATATATATATATATTTAATCTTCCTCTCTTCAAGGCTTCCGTCTGTGCCCACCTGAGGGTTGTACGTTAGGTGTGTGTGTCTA
>SEYY01018648.1:20000-25000 GCA_009176605.1 Armadillidium nasatum | reverse complement strand
CGTTTCTGTCATTTCGGTGCCACTAACCGATCTGACTTGCGTTGTACTTTTCTGATTTCCCATGGAAATCAGAAATCCGTTGGAGGGATCCCTCGGAATGTGCAGAGCGCATAACTGAGGTGATTCTCTCTGGCATGGAGGTGTACATTCCATATTCCTCCATTTTACTAAGCTTAACAAACCTTGGTTTAACTCTGCTTGCTCTCGTGCT
The DNA here is from genome assembly GCA_009176605.1 of Armadillidium nasatum. Lineage (NCBI taxonomy): Eukaryota > Metazoa > Arthropoda > Malacostraca > Isopoda > Armadillidiidae > Armadillidium > Armadillidium nasatum. Next base: position 24,789 of record SEYY01018648.1, on the reverse strand, counting down.
ATCCGTCACAGGGATGCTGCCTTCAGGGATTACAGTCGTCTTCAATCACCAGAAGCTCGCGCAACTTATATTTCATCCCGGAATTGTGACAAATCTATTCTTCGTGACACTAAAAACTCATTTCTCCTTAGAAAATGCAATAATCTTTCTGGTTCTTCTTCACACCCTTTCTGGAATTTTGCTAACTTTGCTTCTTCCTCTTTTCTACCTTTAGGATCTTCCAACGGTACAATTGCCGTTTTGCCTTCTTCTAAAGCTGAACTCTTCGCTCAAACTTTTGCCTCTAATTCAATCTTAGACGATTCCGGAGCTGTTCCTACTCGTTCAACAACCTCCAACTCATTTATGCCTAAAATTGTAATATTTTCTAAAGATATCATTTCTGCTCTCTCTGAGCTTAATACTAAGAAGGCGTATGGTCCTGATGGTATTCCTCCTGTGGTTCTCAAAACTTGGACTTCCGAGGTCGTACCCAGCCTTGGTAATCTATTTCGTCTCTGTCTTTCTATTTCAACCTTCCCCTCTTGTTGGAAACGTTCACTCGTTCAGCCTGTGCCGGAGAAAGGGGGCCCCTCTTAACCCTCTAACTATCGTTCTATTTTTTTAACCTCCGTTCTTTCTAAAGTTTTCGAATGTATCCTTAACAGGAAGATTTGGAAACATCTCAATTCTTCTAATCTTATCTCTGATCGCCAGTGTGGCTTTCGTAAGAAACGCTCTACGGGTGATCTTTCCTTTCTGTCTAAATCTTGGTCTTCCGCTCCTCGGCATTTCGGTTAATTATTTGCTGTGGTGCTAGACATATTGAAAGCTTTCGATAGAGTCTGGCATAAAGCTTTGATTTCCAAAGTTCCCTCTTTCAGAATCTATCCTTCTCTCTGTGGCCTTATCTCTGATTTCCATTCTAGTCGTTGTATAGCAGCTGTTGTAGACGGCCAGCGTTCATTCTTTAAATCCATTAATAGTGGTGTTCCTCAAGATTCTGTCCTATCCCCTACATTTTTTCTGTTTTTCATTAATGACCTTCTATCTGTTAATTCATCTCCTACCCACTCCTATGCCGATGACTCCATCCTGCATTATTCTTTTCAGTTTGAAAGGCGCCCCTCCCAGAAGCAATTAATAGAAGCAAAAATGGTAGCCTTGGAGCAACTGACCTCTGATCTTTCTCGTATTTCAAATTCTGGCAGAGAAACCTGGTCGTTTTCAATGCCTCAAAAATTCAATTTCTCCATCTTTCTACTCGACACAATCATCCAAACAACTATGATATATTCTTTGAAAACACTCAATTCAAGCTTTCATCTCTCCTTAATTATTCTTGGTGTTTCTTTTTCTCTTGATCTTTCTTGGAAAGATCACATTATTTCTCTTTCTAAACAAGCTTCTAAGAGGTCATGTGTTCTGAGGCGCATTCAGAATTACTTCACTCCACCCCAGTTACTTGCTTTGTATAGGGGTATTCTTCGCCCCTGTATGGAGTTTAGGGCTTTTCATCTTATCAACTCTTCTGCTCTCACTAATTTTCTCCAGTCTCTTTCTGCCCGTCGGACTGTTGAGTCTTGAGTCACTCTTTTTATACTATCGCTATTACAGTGAACACTACTCTTCTGAACTCTCCCTTCGCATACCTCCTCCATTGAGAAGGGTTCGTGCGACATGCCTTTCTACATACTCTCACCCTTTCTGTGTCCAACTCTCCGACTCCAGACTTAACCGCGATGCTCAATCTTTCATGTACTCTGCTGGTAAAGTCTGGAACACAATATTCTTATCTGTTTTTCCAACTTGCTATGACTTACACACTTTTAAACGCCGTGGATCGGGACACATGTCGTCCTTTTAAATTGACCCGATTTCTGGATTGTTCCCTGACTCTGGTTGTAACCTATTAGGCCTCTGTCCTTTGCCCACCAGAGCTATATATATATATATATATATATATATATATATATATATATATATATATATATATATATATATATATATATATATATATATATATATATATATATATATATATATATATATATATATATTCTTCCTTTCCTCCTCTTATTCGATCTCATGGTGTTGCTAACACTACAACTGAAAAGGATACTTTCTTCGACCTTCTTTTCTCCTCTAATTCAACCCTGAACGACTCAGGCAATCCTCCTCCAACTTCTCATCTCAGATGTCCCATGCCTTTAACTGTGATTACATTTGAACAGGTGCATGGGTTTCTGAAATCTGTGAACGTTAGGAAGGCAAGCGACATGAATAGCATTCCTCCCAGACTTTTACGGTAGTGTACTTCTGAGCTGGCTCCGTCCCTCGTTCAACTTTCTCTCTAGGCCTCAATACTAATACTTTCCATCAATGTTGGAAGCGCGCATTAGTCCTGCCTATTCCGAAGAAAGGTAGCCACTCTGATCCTTCTAACTGTCGCCCTATAGCTCTCACTTGTATTCTTTTTAAGATCTTTGAAACCCTTCTCATCTCTCATTTCTCAGATCATCTGGAATCCCATTCCCTTCTTTCTGATCATCAGTTTGGCTTTCGACGTTCGAGTTCTACTGGTGATATACTTTCCTATCTCATAAATTTATGGTCTTCTGCTCTTAGTGACCATAGAAATACTTGTTTGGCGGAGCTTGATATATCTAAGGCATTTGACCAGAAATTGCATGCCTCGCTGATTTTCAATCTCCCTTCCTTGACCCTTTATGTCTAGCTTTCTTTCCAATCATTCCACTTCGAATGCTGGTGAAGGGGCGACTTCTTCATTTCCTGTCAATAGTGGTGTTCCTCAGGGTTCTGTCTTGTCTCCTACTCTATTCCTAGCTTTCTTTCCAATCATTCCCCTTGGAATGTTGGTGAAGGGGCGACTTCTTCCTTTCTTGTCAATAGTGGTGTTCCTCAGGGTTCTGTCATAGTATAAGTATTACTTAGTAGGATTAATAAATGTTATAATTTTCTGATTGAGAGTGATGCACTTTTTGTGCATGCCTATTTTTTTTTTTTTTTAATAAACACCCTCAAGAAGCAAATTGTATTTCTTTTAATCATTTAAAATCTAATTAAATCTTTTTTGTAGAAATAATATGTAAAATAATGCTTATTATTGAAATCAAATATTAATTATTTTTTTACGTCATTAGATTGCCCGACTCCAATAACAGATAGTTTTTGTTTTCATGACCAATCATAAATCAGGTTTCTTTGAAATTTAAACAAAAACAAAAATGTCAAGAAAAGCGTTGCCAAATTTCCAAATTTAAAAACTTTGTACCAGATTATGTTTTGTATTTCCCATTATCGATATATATATATATATATATATATATATATATATATATATATATATATATATATATATATATATATATATATATATATATATATATATATATATATATATATATAATACAATTTTATATTTTTATTGGCTTTTAATTAATAAATCATCTTGATTTTTTGGTATAATAAAAATAAAACCATTATAATTTTATTAGCATATATATATATATATATATATATATATATATATATATATATATATATATATATATATATATATATATATATATATATATATATATATATATATATATAATAGTAAAATAGGCACCAGGTTTTATGACGTCACTTATACGTCATATGTAGCAAAGTAGCTTTTAATACTTTTGTTTGAAAATAGGCGGAGCTAAGACTACAAAACATTTCAAGGTCATGCAAATAAGCAGATAAATTCCCTATATCTTAATTGTACTAAGTAATACTTATACTATGGTTCTGTCTTTTCTCCTACTCTATTCCTACTTTTCATTAATGATCATCTCAGCAGCTCATCTAACCCAATCCATTCATATGCCAATGACTCGACCCTGTATTCTTCTACTCATTTCAAATCCACTCCCCCTTTTGCACCTAGATTTACCTCTCGTCTTTGTCTTTCCGATTCCATTCTTTCTGAACAGTATTGAAATTCCCAGTGGGATTCTCTCAACCTCGTGATGTCAACTTTTTGAAAATGTCCATCTCAAAGACAAATCCAACTTTTAAATTTCTTTCGATGGTTCTCCCGTAATTCCTGTTGATAGTATAAGCATTCTTGGCCTTCATATAAAAAAAAAATTGGAAACCTCACAACAGAATGGTTGCTAGGGCGGTCTCAAAGAAGCTGGGAGTTCTGTTTAGGCTGCGAGAATTTTTGCTTCTCTGCAGTTACTCCAATTATGCAAGGATCTCATAAGCCCGTTCTATATATATATATATAATATATATATATATATATATATATATATATATATATATATATATATATATATATATATATATATATATATATATATATATATATATATATATATATATATATTATATATATATATATATAGGGTGGCTCAGGTTTCACCTGTCTTTTGGAAAGGGTCGAGTCAAAGTCTAAAAGACATAAATGTTTTGCCCTTTCTAATTCTCTTGATCCTTTATCTTTACGATTTGAAGTTGGTGCCTTGTCTCTTTTCTAAAGGTACTACAACGGCAAATGGTCGACCGAATTGTCTACCTGTTTACCCCAGCATTTCCGACGACCCCGTTGCACAAGGGGTGCATATAAATTGAGTGGACATAGGCAACTTCCATGTTTGTCAACTGTGATGCCTCCTTCTTTCAACCACCTTTGTTTTATGGAATTCTCTCCCATCTTCTGTGTTTCCTGCCGAATTAAATCTCAATTACTTTAAAGCTCACTCTGTGCTCATCTACGAAATTTGACTTTGGTAGTACTTGTAGAGTTTTTCTT
>SEYY01018648.1:0-12500 GCA_009176605.1 Armadillidium nasatum | reverse complement strand
TTAATTTTCCAGATAAAATATTGATTTTCCTGAGATGAAATTAATAAAATTTGCATAAGAATTAGGTAAAGTTTGGCTTATTTGTGATTGCGTTTCTTTAATTTTTAGTACGTCGTTTACTTCCTAATATTAAAACCTTCTGATTTTATGTTGATAACCACAAATTCTTAAATTTTTGTGTGATAGTAAAGGAAAATATTTTTAAATATAATGTTTAATAAACCATTATAACAAAAACATATAAACACTTCAAGGAGTAATTAATTGATTACTATGACAAGATAAACTAATTTGGAAAAACAAATGAAGATTGTAAATACCCAACTTTTTTACTCTTCTGAAGAGTACATCTCCACACTCAAATTATAGACTCATGGTTTTTCATTGGAAGTCATTATTTTCTAAAGATTCTCTCTCTCTCTCTCTCTCTCTCTCTCTCTCTCTCTCTCTCTCTCTCTCTCTCTCTCTCTCTCTCTCTCTCTCTCTCTCTCTCTCTCTCTCTCTCTCTCTCTCTCTCTCTCTCTCTCTCTCTCTCTCTCTCTCTCTCTCTCTCTCTCTCTCTCTCTCTCTCTCTCTCTCTCTCTCTCTCTCTCTCTCTCTCTCTCTCTCTCTCTCTCTCTCTCTCTCTCTCTCTCTCTCTCTCTCTCTCTCTCTCTCTCTCTCTCTCTCTCTCTCTCTCTCTCTCTCTCTCTCTCTCTCTCTCTCTCTCTCTCTCTCTCTCTCTCTCTCTCTCTCTCTCTCTCTCTCTCTCTCTCTCTCTCTCTCTCTCTCTCTCTCTCTCTCTCTCTCTCTCTCTCTCTCTCTCTCTCTCTCTCTCTCTCTCTCTCTCTCTCTCTCTCTCTCTCTCTCTCTCTCTCTCTCTCTCTCTCTCTCTCTCTCTATTCCAACGGAATAACAATTCCTTTAGGTGTTCTTTATATTCCATAATGGTAGGAATCTTTTGTTGATCTCATACAAAACAAATAAAACAAATGAAGCAAGTATACATGCTAAATATAAATTTAATTAAGGACAAAAAGAAAAAAATTTGAGTGTGAAGGTAGAAAATAAAAATAGGCGTTATAATATATACATGCAATGAAATTTAATTTTTTACTATAGCAAAGAATCAGCCACACTTTTAAATGTCAAAACATAATAAGGGAAGGAAAATGGCAGGGAAAGTGAGGCAGATTACATTCAATATTTATTTAGTATTAAGAATACTAAGATTGTTGGTAAGATGATAAAAGGAAACTCCATTATATGAACTGGAAACATAAGTAGAAACTTGCTGGATATACAGCCTCCCATCAATCAGTAAGGCTTAATTCTTCTTTATGGCACAGCTTAATTTTAAACCGTTAAGATATTGCTTCAGGAACTAAATGAATTGGGAATCGAAGTTTGATTCATCCAGAGCGTTCTAAAGTGTAATTACTCAACGCATACGTTGATTTTAATTCTATTATTTTTTTATAGCAAGTATTTTAAACAATCAGTTGCAGAAGTTGGTTTTGGCAAGCATTTTGCTTTTAAAACACCATTTATACAATATATCCAAGGATATTTGAAGGTTGACTGAGACATTTGTACATAAAAACCGAATATACACGTTCCTACTACATCTGTCACACCAGCGAATTTCGTAAGAGTTGAGCAAGCCTTACTTGATAACAGGCGAATAATTGCCTCTGTCGTTGGGGGGGAAGTGTGTATCAGTATCTGCAGTGTGGAAACAATCATCCACGAAACTCTACACCTCAGCAAAGTGGGTGCCCCAACAGCTAACGAGTGTCTGAAGTGCACACTCAAAACACTTCAATGATCAGTTCCTATGCGGGTACTTCACAGAGAGGGATGGATTTCTCTAATCAATCTTCATGTATGATGAAACATGGCTGCATTATTTCATGCCTAAAGGCAAGCGACGATGCATGGATGGCCCATAAATACTCTCTGCAGTTCACAAAGAGAAAAACGTCACAGTCAGCCGAGAAAGTCTTCTGTGACATGCATGGAGTTATTTATGTGGATGTTTTGGAGTAAGTTGTCACAGTTACTGCCCAGTGTTATTCTACATTACTCAAGGTGCCTTACGAAGTGCAAATAGCAGGAAAAGAGCTCAATGAAAAATCACTGCCCCACGTAGCCCACTTGACAGGAACAACTCTGGTCGATACACACCGAAAGGAATTCCTCATGTCCCTTATAGTCCGGATTTAGCCCCCTGGGATTTTCACATGTTTGGTCTTCTTCAGAGCAAAAGCAACACTAATTCATGATGTCCTGCAGTGGTTACGATGATAGCTACCTTTCCTTTTCGCCAAAAGTATCAGAGACCAGATACAGCGATGGCAGCTATCAGTGGATGCTCATATTCTTTTATATCTTTTATATCCTTTCAAATCTCCAGCTTACCTAGTTCTTACATAACAACTTTAAAATATAAAGTCTCCTCAACCTTATATATATATATATATATATATATATATATATATATATATATATATATATATATATATATATATATATATATATATATATATATATATATATATATATATATATATAACCTTTGTTGTTTCAAGTAAAAGTTTTTAATGAAATTTAGCATATTAGTAGAACTTTCAAAGCTGAATCCAAAAATATAAATTTTTTTTATCGAGAAAACATATATATATATATATATATATATATATATATATATATATATATATATATATATATATATATATATATATATATATATATATATATATATAAATTGATAAAACGCTATGAAAATTGAGGTAAATGGCAATCACACTGGCAACACACGACGGTTGAAAGTGAGCAAGTCAATGGAAGTTGGGGAAAACAGAAAAAGGATGTGTATTCCAGATTTTACCTTAAAAATAATAAATGAAGAAGTATATATATATATATATATATATATATATATATATATATATATATATATATATATATATATATATATATATATATATATATATATATATATATATATATATATATATATATATATATATCTCTCGGTGGACAAAGGCCGGAGGCCTATCAATTTTTGCCGAAGTCAGAAAAATCTTTCTTGATCGCTGGAGACTGACATGTCCAGATACTCGGCGTTTGAAAGTGTGCAAGTCAATGGAAGTTGGGAAAACAGAAAAAGGGTGTGTGTTCCAGATTTTACCAGTAGAGTATATGTAAGACTGAGCATAGCGGTTAAATTTGGGATTTGAGAGTTAGACAGAGAAATGATGGGAATGTGTAGAGAGTCATGTGGCACGAGTTCTTCTCAATGGAGGAGGAATGAAACGAGAGAGTTCAGAAGAGCAGTGTCTTTTGAAATAGAGATAGTATAAAGAAAGTGACGCAACAATTCCACGGGCAAGAAGGGATTAGAGAGAGTTAGTGGGAGCGGAAGAGTTGATGAAATAAAAAGCCCTAGACGTCATCTTCTCAAGGAGAGCCATATGACTGGAACCATCGCAGATATGTGAAGCATACTCCATACAGGGACGAACAACACACTTATAAAGAATAAGCAACTGGGGTGGCGTGAGGAAATTCTGAAGGCGCCCCAGAACACCTAACCTCTTAGAAGCTTTTTTAGAAAGAGAAGCAATGTGATCTTTTCAAAAATGAACAGATGAAGAACAGATTAATGTTAAGAATATTAAGAACAGATGAAGGTTTGAGTTGTGTGTGTTTTCGAAGAAGATATCATAGTTGTGTGGAAGATTGTGTCGAGTGGAGAGATGGAGGAACTGAGTTTTAGAGGCATTGAAAACAACCATGGTTTCTCTGCCCCAATTTGAAATACGTGGAAGATCAGAGGTTAGTTGCTTCAAGGCTACCCTTCCTTCATTTATTAACTGTTGTTGGGAGGGACGTCTTTCAAATTAAAAAGAGTAATGAAGGATTACATAGGAGTGGATAGAAGATAAAATAAAGAGAAGGTCATTACTGAGAAGTAAAGAAGGTGTTGGTGATAGGACAGAACCCTGAGGAACACCACAATTAATAGATTTAAAGGAAGAACGGTATCCGTCTACAGCAACTGCTATAGAACGACCAGAAGGAAATTAGAGAGAAGATCACAGAGAGAAGGATAAATACCAAAAGAGGGAAGTTTAGAAATCAAAGTTTTGTGGCAGACTCTATCGAAGGCTTTCGTTATATTCCAGCACCACAGCAAAGGATTCACCGAAATGCCAAAGAGCGGAAGACCAAGAGTCAGAGAGAAGGGAAAGATCACCAGTAGAGCGTTTCTTACCAAAGCCATGCTGGCGATCATAGATAAGATTAAAAGAATTAAGATGTTTCCAAATCTTCCTGTTAAGGATAGATTTTAAAACTTTGGAGAGAACGGAGATCAAAAAAATGGGACAGTAGTTGGAGGGTTGAAAGGACAGACTGGATGAGGGCACGTATATATATATATATATATATATATATATATATATATATATATATATATATATATATATATATATATATATATATATATATATATATATATATATATATATATATATATATATATATATATATATATATATATATATATATATATATATATAATCACAGTAACATGTTAAATGTTAATTTCTCAAGAAAATATGAAAAATGCAACTTTTTTTCTCAATAACACTAAACCAAACGGTTTACATAAAACCACAAAATAAAAACCCAAAAGTTTACATAAAACCATATAAAATAAAACCAAAAGGTTTACATAAATTCACATAAAATAATAAAACATAAGCTTTAGAAAGACATATTTAGTCTTCCACCTTTTTGGTGCTAATTCAAACAAGTTATAAATTTTAAGAAGTAAAGAGTTCAAATATTAGAACCCATTACGTCACACTATTTAAGCCAAACAGCAATTTATTTAAAAGTTATTCTTCTTCAAAATTAATCCTTTAAGAAAATCATCCAAAGGAGGATTCTTATTTTGTTAAAATTCTTTTCATTTTTTAATGTATATATTTTTAAAGAATTTTCTTTTGTCAATTTCATTGATAATGAACATCAACTCCGCATTCTTCATATATGTGCTGGTACACTTTTCTACAAAAATACACTTCAGCACACATTTCACAAGGGATCTTACATACCCTCCTTTTCGTCTTTTTGCATTTCATCTCCTTAGAAAGTATCTCAAGCGTACTCTTGACCTTACACTACGAATGTCTTACTCTCATCTACCCTGAATCTCCTTCACATGAGTTTTAAGAACTTGTAAATACATGTTCGAAAATTATTTTTCCAAAAAACAAAACAACATAAGATACCTAAACATAAACGAAGGAACGTTATCCAAACAATTTTCCTCACCCACTTCTCTCTCCGTCAACACTTGGGAGTTGTTAGAATTCATTGATGGGGCTTTTGTTGAAATGATCTCGCTATCTGCTTGCTTTGGTGCTCGGTCTTCTTTTTTTTATTAATTTTCTTCAAAATCCGCCGTGTTTATTCTAATTTACACTTTGCTGAATGTCACTCTCATCTTCTAGACTTCAACTCTTGTTATTGACTAACACTAGGGTGCTGTGTGCTCCGGCAGCAAATCCTTATATTTTCCTTTTTACTGTCTCTTTCTTCAATTTTTTTGCAAAGGTGGTTTTGCACATATGTGAGCAACGAATGTTATTTGTTCATTTGTTTATTCGTCTAACCTTATTGTCTATCCTAAAATCTTCGATTATCTAATCTCCAAAATATAGCAAATTCTCTCTTTCCTTCACTGAATCGTCATTTTAGGGGATTTAATGTGTCACAATCGCCAGTGTCTTTCATCAAATTTTCATGATACTGCTCGTGAATTTGTCTTCCATTTCCCTATTCAAAATAAACTTAAAGAAGATGGTATTTCTTCATACTAGTATCCCTGATAGTCTTGGAGATGAACCAAATATTCTACAACTTTTCTTAACTTCTAATCTTTCCCATTTAAATGTTAAACTCTCTCAACCTCAGAGTTCTTCCAACCTTTTTCTTATCCTTATATTCTTTTATATCTTTTCAAATCGTCGGCATGAAAATCCCACACCCACTGTGAAGAAACGCTTTTGCCACTAACTGTTTGGACTTGTAGTTGTACAAATTTAATTTTCCCTGACAGGTTAATGCTTTGGTGGGAGGGGTTCCTCAAAGAGGTGATTCTAGCAAAGAGGCGCATATTTCACATTCTTTCCCTTTAACAGCAACCAACAAATCTTGGCTTAGCATTGAATGAAGTAAGCATTGAGACTCTTGTTTTAATGATTACTTCAGGAATTACCGTCGTCTTTAAACTCAAGAAACTCATTAAACTTCTTTTTCATTCCGGAATTGTACAAAATCTATTTTCCGAAGAAAATGCAATAATCTTTCTGGTTTCTCTTCACCAAGCTCATGCTGGTATTTTGAAAAAAAATGTCAAATTCTAGATTTGTCTCTTCTTGTTTCCCTTCTCTAGTATTTTTGACAGTACAGCTGTCGCATTGTCTTCTGCTGAACCTGAACCCTTCACCCAAACCTTTGTCTCTAGTTCCACCTTAGACATTGTTGGATATATTATTCCTCTCCCATACCCACTTCAATCTATTTTTTCATTTTTACCTAGCATTGTAACTTCTTCTAGAGACTTATTTTCCTGCTCCCATTGAACATAACATTAAGAAGACTTATGGTACTGATAGTACCCCTCCAGTGCTTCTCGATACTTGTATTTTTGAACTTGCACTCTACCTTGATAAACTATTTTTCTCAGTTTTTCTACTTCGATCTTCTTTTTTTGCTAGAATTATGCGTTCATTCAGCCTATGCAAAAAAATGATGAATCTCTCAATCCTCTAAAATTAACGTCCGAATGCTTTAATCTCTTTCCTTTCCATAGTTTTCAAATTTATTCTTTGGAATATCTCAATTCTTGTCGGATTCCCACTATGGTTTTCGTAAGAACTCAACTGGTGATATTAATCATCTCTCTGATTCTTGATGCTCTGGTCTTTGGCGTTTCAGTGAATCTTATGCTGTGGCTTTATACAAATCGAAAACCTTTGATAGAGCTTGGCACAACTTTGATTTCTAAACTTCCTTTTTCCCTCTGTGCCTTTCTCCATGATTTCTATTTCGGCCATTCTACAGCAGCAATTCTTCTTGGCCACAATTCATTCTTTAAACATTTATATAATGGTGTTCCCAAAGTTTGTCCCATCCCCAACTCTTTCTCTTCTCGCCATGGATTCATCACATATCCACTCCAATGTCATCGACGCCATTCTTCATTACTTCTTTGTATCACCATATTTCTCTTTCTAAACAAGCTTCTATGAAGTTGGGTGTTCTGAGAGGCTTTCAAAATTTCCATCATGATACCCCAGTTGTTTTCCCTTGATAAAGGTGCCGTTCGTCCCTGTATGGAGAATATGTAACATATAAGATATATATATATATATATATATTATATATATATATATATATATATATATATATATATATATATATATATATATATATTATATATATATATATATATATTAGTGATGGCATCCGCATCCGCACAAAAATCAACATCCGCATCCGCATCAGCATCCGCATTTTCGAAAATTCAACATCCGCATCCACATCCGCATCCGCACTTTCGGAAATTCAACATCCGCATCCGCATCCACATCCGCATCCGCACTTTCAAAAATTCGACATCCGCATCCGAATCCGCATCCGCAAATTAGAAAAAATATGACATCCGATCCATCACTATATATATATAATATATATATATATATATATACATATTATATATATATATATATATATATATATATATATATATATATATATATATATATATATATATATATATATATATATATATATATATATATATATATATATATATATATATATATATATATATATATATATATATATGCGAATTGTAGATCAAGAGTGAGGGTGAAGAGAGAACTATCGGATTGGTTTAGCATAGGAGTGGGATTGAGACAGGGGTTTGTAATATCTCCATGTTATTTAATCTATTGATGAATGGTTTACTTAGAAAAATGGAGAGAGAAGGGAAGAGTATTACGTTGAGAAATATGGAGGGTGAATGTGAAGTGAATGTTTTACTTTTTGCAGATGATGCGGCATGTGTTGGTGGCAGAATCTGGAGAAAAGATGAGAATACTTGTGAGAGAGTTTAAGGGAAATGTGCAAACACGAGATTGAAATTCAATCCAGCGAAGAATAAAGTTATGAGGATTGGAGGTGGGGATGAGGAAATGTGGAGGGAGGAATTGGTTTGTAGAAGTGTGAGAATGGAAACTTGAGGAGGTGAATGAATTCAAATATCTAGTAATGTTGGGTGGAAGGTAAGGGTGGGACGGAAAAAGAATAAAGAACAGAGTGGTAGAAGGAATGAAAGTATTGGGGGGCCTAAGAAAGTATGGAAGAAAGGAAAAATTTCGAAAGAAATAAAGATAAGAATGTTTGAATGTATGTGTTCACCTTCTGTATTGTATGTGTGTAAACATAGACGATAAGTGCTCGGTCGAGAAAAAGTTTCAATGTCTTTGAGATGAAAGATTTGAGAGCGATATATAAATTGAGAAGGATTGATAGGATTAGAAATGAAAGAATAAGGGAGATGTGTAAATGGAAGAAGGGTGTAATTGATAGAGAGGAGGAGGATGTGCTAAATGGTTTGGACATATGTGAAGAATGAAAGAGAACAGAATGGTTGGCAAGGTACGTAGATCCGATGTAGATAGGGGAAGGGTAGGGGGAGGGGAAGGCCGAAGTGGAGATGGATGGATGGAGTGAGAGTGATTTTGATGGAAGGAATTTGAGTTTAGACGAGGGTAGAAGATTTGTGGAGACAGAGATGGAGGGAGGTGGTGAAAGCGTTGAAAGGTAAGAATAGTTATGTTTGTAAGGAATTGTGGCGGGCACCACCTCACGAAAGTGGGAAAGGTGATAGTGAATATATATATATATATATATATATATATATATATATATATATATATATATATATATATATATATATATATATATATATATATATATATTATATATATATATATATATATATATATATATATATATATATATATATATATATATATTATATTATATAATCCGCATTAACGAATTTCAAAATTATCGCATCCGCATCCGCATCCGCACCGCTTTGAAAATAATCATCCGCATCCGCATTCCAAAATTCAATATGATATCCGCAAATTGGATAAATATGACATCCGATCCATCACTATATATATATATATATATATATATATATATATATATATATATATATATATATATATATATATATATATATATATATATATATATATATATATATATATATATATATATATATATATATATATATATATATATATATATGGTTTTCAATTTTATCAACCATTTCGGCCCCATTAGTTCTCTCCAGTCTCTTTCTTCCTGTCGAATTCTCTAGTCACCCTTTAATATCGATATTACAATGGACACTGCTCTTCTGAACACTCCAATCAAATATTTTCTCCATTTAGAAAGCATCTTGGGGCATCCTTTACTATACAGTTTCCTCAATTGTCTCTCCAACTCTCACACCCCTGATTTAAGCTCTATGTTCAATATTACATGTGTTCTACTGGTTTTACTGAAACAAATTCCTTTATCTATTTTTGTTACTTTACTTTAGTTCTTGTTCTTGGAAATTTCTAAATTCTGGTGCAAATTGTTAGTTCTCCGGTCTTTGCCAGTCACATGATATATACATAATATATATATATATATATATATATATATATATATATATATATATATATATATATATATATATATATATATATATATATATATATATATATATATATATTTATATATATATATATATATATATATATATATATATATATATATATATATATATAATATATATATATATATATATTATATATATATATATATATATATATATATATATATATATATAATTATATATATATATATATATATATATATATTATATATATTTATATATATATATATATATATATATATATATATATATATATATAATATATATATATATATATATATATATAATATATATATATATATATATATATATATATATATATATATATATATATATATTTGTGTTTTAGTGCATTTTAGTGTATCCTTTGTTTTTAAACGTTTATAATTATTATTTGTTAATCTACTGTGTATATTTGTTTTTAGAAATTTTTTTTTTGCGTTTTAAAATTTAGTATCTATAGTGGTTTAATTTACAACCGGATCAACTAGTGATTGAAAAAATTAAAGATAAGTTTTTAGTGAAAGTTTTGTTTTAAACAGAAATAGTTTTTAAGTTATATAGTTCATAATTGATTTTAACGTTTTTATATTTGTTTTTTTAAGTATTTTTTTTTTTTTTGTTTGTCTTTCGTTTGTCTGACTGTTTGCTCGTGTGATTGTTTGTGTTTGTGTTTTTAAAGTTTTAATATTTGTTTTTAACATAAGCATTTTCAGTTTTTATTTTGTTTTGTTTGCCTCTTCGTTTGTCTGTCTGTTTGCTTCGTGTGATTGTTTGTGTTTGTCAGTTTGCTAGATTGGCTGTTTGTTTGTCTGTTTTGAACGCAAGTGTTTGTGAAGAATGGCTGGTGTGCGCAGACGTGGGTTCTCTGTACACTTCACCAACATCCGTGGCTTACGTCTAATTAGCTTTGTGGAATACCATCTCTCTAATTCTCATCCTAACCTTTACTCTGTCTGAGACCCAGATATCAAAGAATTCCTCTCCTAACTTTTTTAATATATCTAACTATAACTTATTTCATAATTTCCGTTCTAAGGGTGGAGTTTGTGCCTATGTTAACACCAACACTCCGGTAACACGTCTTGTGAATCTTAATCTCCTAACTTCGATGTTCTGTGCTTAAAATCTTTCCTCCTACCACTTCAATAATTTGTGTTTCTGCTCTGTTCTCCTAATAGAACAGATTTTCTACCTTTTTTGAATACTAATTACTTCTCACGAGACTGTTACATCTTGGCATCCAAATTGAGGTCCTCTTTTTAGGGGATTTCAACGTACACAACACTGAATGGCTAGGCTCCTCTCATACCGATTCAGGGGGAGAGGAGGCCGAATCATTCAGCATTCTCAACGATCTGGAGCAACTGATTAAAGAACCAACACACATTTCAGATCGTCCCAACCAATTCTTAACACTCTTGATTTATGTTCACTACTAGTCCTTCTCTCTATAAATATGCTATCTTCGCACCTATTGGTAACTCCGACCACAATTTAATTTGTCTTAATTTTCATGCTTTCTCTCCAACTGCTCCACCCTGCCCTAAGCGTATCTTCTGGCACTTTGATCGGGCTGACTGGGGGGCTTTGCGTTGCTTCTACGCTAACTATTCCTGGAGTGACTGCTTTGTCTCTGGAGACGCTTCGGTCTCTGCCGATAAGGTGGGGGCCGTAATCGTTGATGGGATGAGCAGGTTCATTCCTTCTTCAACTAAATCCTTCTCTCCTCAAAACCCATGGTTCGATCGTGCTTGTTCTCGTGCCATTCAGGCTAGAGACATTGCGTATCGACAGTGGAAAAATTCTCCTTCTCCTATCACTCTAGCTAATTTTCATTCAGATCGGAATCGTTGCAGGGATATTCTTCGACGAGCAAAGCAGACTTTCACCAAACGAAGGTGTGCTGAGCTCCTGAATTCTCCTACTGAAAAATCTTTCTGGCCTCTTGCCAAAACATCTCCAACAATTTCTGTAAATCTTCCTTTCCTCCTCTTATTCGCTCTGATGGTTCTGTTGCTAACACTCCAACTGAAAAGGCTAATCTCTTCGGCCTCCTATTCTCCTCTAATTCTACCCTGACGACTCCGGCAATCCTCCTCCTACTTCTTCTTTCAGAGGTCCCATGCCTTTGCCTGTGATTTCATTTGACCAGGTGCATGGGCTTCTGAAGTCTATGAACGTTAGGAAGGCAAGCGGCCCGGATGGCATTCCTCCCCGAGTTTTAAGGGAGCTGGCTCCGTCCCTCGTTCAACTTTTCTCTCTATGCCTCAATACTAGTACTTTCCCTCAGTGTTGGAAGCGCGCAATAGTCCAACCTATTCCGAAGAAAGGTAGCCGCTCTGATCCTTCCAACTATCGCCCTATAGCTCTCACTTGTATTCTGTCTAAGATCTTTGAACCCTTCTTAACTCACTTCCTAGATCATCGGATCTCATTCCCTTCTTTTCTGGATCATCAGTATGGCTTTCGACGTTCGAGGTCTATGGTGATATACTTTCCTATCTATTGATCTATGGTCTTCTGCCCTTAGGGACCATGGGGAGACTTGCGTAGTGGCGATTGACATATCTAAGGCGTTTGACCGGGTATGGCATGCGTCACTGCTTTCCAAGCTCCCTTCCTTTGGGTTTCCTCCTTCTCTTTGCTTACTATGTCTAGTTTTCTTTCTAATCGTTCCATTTCGGCTGTTGTT
>SEYY01018647.1:90000-107500 GCA_009176605.1 Armadillidium nasatum | reverse complement strand
ATATATATATATATATATATATATATATATATATATATATATATATATATATATATATATATATATATATATATATATATATATATATATATATATATATATATATATATATATATATATATATATATATATATATATATATATATATATATATATATATATATATATATATATATATATATATATATATATATATATATATATATATATATATATATATACCTTTTTTTTTTTTTTTTTACCTTCTCACCCCTGACCACCCCCTGTTGAGGCGGCCACACTTCGCTAATGAAGCCTCCCGCTTTTGACCCCAAGCTTGCTCGGGATGGGGGAGGGTAGAGAGGCTTTGTGTCCCTCTTCTGAGGAGTCTCTGTAACTGGACTCTTGAGAAGATGGACATCGATTTCGCCACGGGAAGGCTCCTCTCCTGGAAATCTATATATATATATATATATATATATATATATATATATATATATATATATATATATATATATATATATATATATATATATATATATATATATATATATATATATATATATATATATATATATATATATATATATATATATATATATATATATATATATTACTGATGGATCGGATGTCATATTTTCTAATTTGCGGATGCGGATGCGGATGTTGAATTTTTGAAAGTGCGGATGCTGATGCGGATGTTGAATTTCAGAAAGTGCGGATGCGGATGTGCGGATGTGCGGATGAATATTCGAAAATGCGGATGCGGATGCGGATGCGGATGCGGATGCCATCACTATATATATATATATATATATATATATATATATATATATATATATATATATATATATATATATATATATATATATATATATATATATATATATATATATATATATATATATATATATTTTGTGATGGCATGCCCATTCGCATCCTCATCAAAATTGACATTCGCTTCAGCATCTTCATCCTCATCCTCACTTTCAAAAAATTCAACATCCGCATCCGCATCCACACTTGATGAAAATTCAACATCCGCATCCGCATGCACATTTTTGAAAATTCCCCACACACATCCTCATCCGCATCCGCACTTGACGAAATTCTATATCCGCATCCGCAAATCATAAAAAATGACATCCGATCCATCACTATATATATATATATATATATATATATATATATATATATATATATATATATATATATATATATATATATATATATATATATATATATATATATATATATATATATATATATATAATATTTAATATATATAAAAAATATATAAATTCAAATATTTCAAATTCTTATAATAAATTTATAATATATAAATTTATAATATTATAATATATATATATATATATATATATATATATATATATATATATATATATATATATATATATATAAAATATATATATATATATATATATATATATATATATATATATATATATATATATATATATATATATATATATATATATATATATATATATATATATATATATATATATATATATATATATATATATATATATATATATATATATTGTAGGCAATTTATAGACAAAGTAAAAAACTTTTGTTAAAACTCACACTATTAAGTTGACCACGGGTGAATGTCTTGAGTATCGTCCACTTCTATTCGTTAAGACGACGTGGTTGAAGAAGATTAGATGAAACTGACGTCGCAATCCTTCTTTGAACGATCGACGAAACTCATTCACGTTTCAAAGGCAATGTGGGAGATCACGATAAAGGAACTTTATGCAGCCGAATTATGACAACGAGAAGGGATAAGAAAACCGAACGAAAAACATATTTCTTTATTGAGGTAAAGAATTTGTACAGGAAGAAGGAATGAAAATGGTTTACCGGAACCAGGAAAGGAATTGACAACTGAATGGAACAGACTATGCAACGACGGGCAATGTTTTTAAATGGGAACTTAATAAACGGAATTCTTGCAGATTGGTTAATGTTTATCCGTTGAGTGGCGAATTGTTCGGGTACACGAACGATGATTATTGAATGCACGGTTTGTTAGTTCTCCGGTTAGGAACTGTAATATACGAAAAAAATAAAGAATTTTTTTTTAATTTATAGATTGGATAAATTATAAACTTTAAGAAGAAAACTTTAAGGGAACTTAAGTATTGGTAAACGTTGATATACTCCAATACCGATGTAAGTTCGTATTATTTTTATGTTGAAGAAGTTTACTGATAATTTTTAAATCCACAATTGTTTATGATTGTAAATTGACTGTTTGTTATGTTATATATTACTTTATTCTACAACCACTATAATTTCCTAAAAAGAAAAAAACATCAGAAAACAATAAACAAAAGAAAAAGTAATTAAACTTATCTTTTTGTTTTGTTCATAAAGTAACGCATCTTTTTCACCAGCGTCTCTTCCCTCAGTGACCACACCTCGGAAAAATTAGAAGAATTAGTATATGTGATCATATACTTACAATATATATATATATATATATATATATATATATATATATATATATATATATATATATATATATATATATATATATATATATATATATACCGATTTAAGCATCTAATATGATGCTTACCATTATACTGAAATGGGGGTACTGAAGGTCACGTAACCGATTCCTTCAATCGCCAACTGCAAATACCATTACTAATCACCAACAACAAAGTAATTCAACGAGCATATTACATAATACGTAATGTATCAATAGTGAATTAGATAATAATCATTATTTTAATAATAACAATAATAATAATAATAATAATAATAATAATAATAATAATAATAATAATAATAATAATAATAATAATAATAATAATAATAATAACAATAATAATAATAATAGTAATGATGATGATGATGATGATGATGATAAGGGCGATACTTATGTTGATACAAATAATGAAAGTAATATTTGTAATTAATTGTACTACTTAAAATCAAGGTTGCAGAATCAGAGTTGGGAGACGGAACTTTCCGATGAGAATCGAAATCGGAAATTTTTCCCCACATTGTCTGGAGTTAGAGTCGGATATATATATATATATATATATATATATATATATATATATATATATATATATATATATATATATATATATATATATATATATATATATATATATATATATATATATATATATATATATATATATATATATATATATATATATATATATATATATATATATAATATATATATATATATATATATATATATATATATATATATATATATATATATATATATATATATATATATATATATATATATATATATATATATATATATATATATATATATATATATATATATATATATATATATATATATATATATATATATATATATATATATATTATATATATATATATATTGTAATTTATCATTAAAATAAGACTGTATTGCGTTCATTTAACAGAATACAAATTTAACGATCCCAAATGTGGCGCCAAATTTTGAGAAATAAATGCTGTATTTCAAACCTAAAAAGGATGCCTATTTCATTAGAAATGCTACAGAGATATCAAGCGAATTCCCATTGATGAGAATAAAAAGACAAGCAAGAGCCTCAATTTTTAGATCTTGCCATCTTTAGTCAGATAGAGGAAACCAATGAATTAGGGAAGATATCTTGTGACTCTAGTAAAATTTAATTACCTCTTTATATTGTAATAAATCTAATTCAATAAGAATTCTTATAGGAAAAATATTATTAAGTCATAAATGAGAGTGACCTATTTATCTACAGATTTGACACGAGAATGGTATAGTTATTTAGTTTCATTGTTGTGCAGTGATAGAAAAATGATACTTTGTTGAATGAAACAAAGTGCAGTGATTGAATTTTAGCATGCCAAAAGTGTACAGAATGCGCCTGAAATTCATCGTCATTTGCTCGGCGTGTTTGGAACGGACACTATGAATGCTAGCAACGTTCGTCGATGCCTCCGTAAAGGAACAGATGTTACATTTCAGCCCACACTCGTAAACTTTGCTTCTCCCTCTTTCCCTCCTCTAGTATATTCAGACGGTTCAACTGCCGTTTTGCCTTCCTCTAAAGCTGAACTCTTTGCTCAAACTTTTGCCTTAAATTCAACCTTCGACGATTCCGGATCTGTTCCCCCTAATTTAACCCCCTCCAACTCATTTATGCCTAAAATTGTAATTTCTTCTAAAGACGTCACTTCTGCTCTCTCTGAGCTTAACACTAAGAAGGCGTACGGTCCTGATGGTATCCCTCCTGTGGTTCTCAAAACTTGCGCTTCCGAGCTTGCACCCTGCCTTGGTAAACTATTTCGTTTATGTCTTTCTACTTCAACCTTCCCTTCTTGCTGGAAACGTGCGCTCATTCAGCCTGTGCCGAAGAAGGGGGACCCCTCTCAACCCTCTAACTACCGTCCAATTTCTTTAACCTCCGTTCTTTCTAAAGTTTTCGAATCTATCCTTAACAGGAAGATTTGGAAACATCTCAATTCTTCTAATCTTATCTCTGATCGCCAGTATGGCTTTCGTAAGAAACGCTCTACTGGTGATCTTCTTTCCCTTGTCTCTGACTCTTGATCCTCCGCTCTTCGGCATTTCGGTGAATCTTTTGCTGTGGCGCTGGACATATCGAAGGCTTTCGATAGAGTCTGGCACAAAGCTTTGATTTCCAAACTTCCCTCTTTCGGAATCAATCCTCTCTGTGGCCTTCTCTCTGATTTCCTTTCTGGTCGTTCTATAGCAGCTGTTGTAGAAGGCCACCGTTCCTCCTTTAAATCTATTAATAGTGGTTCCTTAAGGATCTGTCCTATCCCCAACACCTTTTCTGCTTTTCATCAATTACCTTCTCTCTATTACTTCATTTCCTATTTACTCCTATGCTGATGATTCCACCCTTCATTACTCTTTTCATTTTGAAAGGCGCCCCTCCCAAGAACAGTTAATAGAGGCAAGGAGGGTGGCCTTGGAGCAACTAACCTCTGATCTATCTCTCATTTCAAATTGGGGGAGAGAAAACATGGTCGTTTTCAATGCAACATGGTCGTTTTCAATGCTTCAAAAACTCAATTCCTCCATCTCTCTACTCGACACAATCTTCCACACAATTACGATATCTTCTTCGAAAACACGCAACTCAAACCTTCATCTCTCCTTAATATTCTAGGTGTTTCTTTTTCTCGTGATCTTTCTTGGAAAGATCACATTACCTCTCTTTCTAAACAAGCTTCTAAGAGGTTGGGTGTTCTGAGGCGCCTTCAGTATTTCTTCACACCACCCCAGTTTCTTGCTCTGTATTGGGGTGCTGTTCGCCCTTGTATGGAGTATGCGTCACACATCTGGGGTGGTTCCACTCATACAGCTCTCCTGGAAAAGGTGGAGTCTAGAGCTTTTCGCTTTATCAACTCTCCTGCTCTCACTAATTCTCTCCAATCTCTTTCTGCCCGTCGAAATGTTGCGTCACTCTCTCTCTTTACTATCGCTATTACAATGGACACTGCTCTTCTGAACTCTCTCGTCGCATACCTCCTCCATTGAGAAGGGTTCGCGCGACTCGTCTTTCTTCACAGTCTCATCCCTTCTCTGTCCAACTCTCTAACCCCAGACTTAACCGCTATGCTCAATCTTACATGTACTCTACTGCCAAAGTCTGGAACACATTTCCTTCATCTATTTTTCCAGCTTCCTATGACTTATGCACCTTCAAACGCCTTGTATCAGGTCATGTCGGCGTTTAATTTGACCATGTTCCCGACTTTCCCCCTAACTCTGGTGGAATATTGGTAGGCCTCTGGCCTTTTCCCACCAGAGGTTAAAAAAAAAAAAAAAATACATTCATTTGTGAACATCTGGCATAGTTGCTTAAGACCTGATTGGGCTTTCGTTATTTAAATAAATGAAGTTATTTGTTTACATGAATTTTTGTTCACATTCATTACAGTTTGGCAATTCCACTCTTAATTAGCACCATCTCCCTGTCCATTCTGATTTAAGAAAGATTAATGAAATAATTCGAATCTAAAAACTGTTCGAAATAATAATAATAATAATAATAATAATAATAATAATAATAATAATAATAATAATAATAATAATAATAGTAATAATAATAATAATAATAATAATAATAAAAATAATAAAGAGCACGAAATTCGCAAAAGAAGTGTTATCCCCGACATTATTTTTTCTTTTTGTTTTAAATCCTGTTAACGAAGGTGCCAATCATTCGAAAGACCTCGTCAAAAGTTAAACAAAGCAGAAAGAAATTCCCCTCCCACGAAATATCCAAGTCTGCAACTTAATGCGCTGGGAAAGCGAGAGGAATATATAATTTCCTTCCCTTTCTGGTGGTAGAAGGAAAGGAATAGCTTGATTTCGTCAACACTTGAGAAAGATTCCCACACTCCATGAGAAGTGCAAGTGTAAGAAGTTATAAAAATTAATTAAAACTAAAATAATAATAAAATAATAATAATAATAATAATAATAATAATAATAATAATAATAATAGTGATTCGTTAAATGAATTACGATCGATGACTTGTTGCTATTGAAGAAATGAAACAAATTTGGATGCTTGTTGATTTCATCTTCTGAAATTTGTCCGTTTTTATTTATTTTATTTTATTAGTTATAAGACAATTAAATGACGTAATTTCATAAGAATAGAGTATCTGAGAAGTGGGCAGTTGCGAATGATAAAATTTCACCTTTTAATCGATATATTAAGTAATGCAGATTTCTCTAAGTTTAGTTTAAATTTTAAAAATTTATTACTGCACTCATAATAAATATAAGCATGACAGTGGAGCCTTTTTCTGTTGGGAATTCCGCTGTAATAATACAATAATAAATATTATAATTATGTTATTATTATGTGATGATAAAATGTGTGTTAGATATATTACAGAAATATACGAGATTGTGTCAGATAAACGGTTACAGTATCGTACAAAAATTAGTCCTGAAAAGGAAAAGGACAGAAGGAAAATGAAATTAACGAGGACAAATATTTGTTGTTTGGGGGTTTCAGAATTCTGCTTTGCGATCATGAAGGAATAGAACGAAGAAAAGTCAAAATCATCAAATGTTGCAAAACGGGAAGAAAAATCTGAAAAGAAATGTGCGGCAAAAATGGTAAAGGGTTGGCAGGAGTTTTTCAATTTTATAAAAGCTTTAAGTTATTTTCAGTCCCTTGTAAAGTTGTTGTGCACTTAAGACAACTACAACTTCAGCCAACACGCTTAAAAACAAACTTCTAAAACATATGCAAGAGAAAAAGGACATCATTCTACACTCACACACACACACACTCAAGCAATATATATATATATATATATATATATATATATATATATATATATATATATATATATATATATATATATATATATATATATATATATATAATATATATATATATATATATATATATATATATATATATATATATATATATATATATATATATATATATATATATATATATATATATATATATATATATATATATATATATATATATATATATATATATATATATATATATATATATATATTGCAAGAGGGTTTTCTGCAACTTTTTAGATTCAAAATCGTCATAATTTAATAATTTATATTAGTAATTATTAATTTTCTGTTAAAAAATGAAATTGATTTTATTTTTCAATTGAAAAATATTTCCCTAAAAAGAAAGGAAAAAAAATCGGAAAGGAAATATTTATTTTTGACACTTGGATGATACAAAAAATATAATCATTTCCACCAAATCAGAAAATGCAGAAAAATTGCTAAATCAGAGGCAAAACAATGTTGCCAAATGCAAATTTTATATGCCAAAAGAAGGGGATAACTAGCCACATTCAAAATTTATATTCTAAAACATATATAAATTATATCTAAATCGGATATAGATATAATTTATTATTATTATTATTATTATTATTATTATTATTATTTTATAATTACTGCTGTTTAGTTAAAATTATTATTATTATTATTATTATTATTATTATTATTATTATTATTATTATTATTATTATTATTAATTATTATTATTATTATTATTATTATTATTATTATTATTATTATTATTATTATTATTATTAGTGCTAGAATTACAATTAGCAATTACGATAAAATATTATTATTAATGTTATTATTAATACAATTTAAAATATTTTTTTATCATCATTTCCAATTGTAGAATTTAATTAATTTGAGTATTATGCCGGGAGTTCAAAGAACCAAACTACGTGTTGGAATTAGTAGCCCCTTTTCAGTTATTAGTGAAATTTTTATCAGTTAATCCCTTATTTTATCAGTCTTTGATGTGAGAATGTTGCAACATAAAAAGATGTTTATAAGTGCATATTCAATGTTTAATGGGCATGAGTAATAATGAAAATAATAAAAAATTTAATATATAACCAAATCTGTAAAAAAAAAAAAAATAAAAAAAATAAAGTTATAATTTTTTTTCAAACTCATTTTACAACATTGATATAAACACGTAGAGTTGCACAATAAATCAGACCAATGAGTAATCGATCGGGTGCAAAATAAATATAAGTTATCTTTATTATACTGTTTTATAAAAAACATTGTTTTTCTTTTTATTAAAGTAACAAAATTATCAACGACGTCTTCAGTAGAAACTAACTTATTTATGAATTTTTAGCAAAGCGATGCTATCCGGGGATGTTTTACCTCTTGACATAGTAATAGTAAAAACGATTTGGAATTTGAAATTTTCTATAACATTTCTTCACAATGAAATTCAAGATGAAGTTTTTTTCCTTTCCTCTACACATTCTTCGATTTTTCTTTGCCAAATTTTCGCTTCAATCATGAATTCGTCTTCACTGACACAATCAAAACTAACTCGAGTTTTGATTGTGGTCTAACACATGATTTTATTAAAGTTTATCTGAATAAAAGGTAACATATGATAGAATCTGAAGAGAATCTATCCATGCTTAATAAATCATAGTTTAATGTTGTCATTAGTTCATTTAAATATATTATAGACACTATTCCATGGTTATATTTTTCTGGGTACTCCATATAGACCTTGCTTTGTAGTTATTGCTACTTACTTAATCTAGGAATACTGCATGAGGACAATATCGTGATCAGCCATAGGAAGCTCTGCTCTTGAATATATTACAAATTTATCGATTAATTAACTACCTCAGTTTTTAAAGTTTCTTTATGTTGAAGAGCAACACTCAAAGATCTTCAGATTTCATAAAATACAAGGATTTGACAGCAAATTTTGAATTATCATTGCAATTAAGAAGGGAAATTGAAGAGATCCTTTGTAATGTTCTTTCCTGTGTGAGTGGCTTAAACTTTCAAACTCACTACCGCATGTACACGTGCATTACATTCAACAATGAAATGACGAATATATTTATACGGGGGTAGAAAGTAGCTCTCCGGAGGCGATGAGATTACCCCCATTGGGTATGCGAGATGTAAAGGGTACTTCCCATCTCATCCTGGTGTCCAATAGTACACTCCTTATTGCGCTCATGTACACTTTCTTCTACACGGAGTAGGCTTTCCTTTTACACACAATAAATACTATTTCAGTCACACATCCCATAAAAAAAATTTAATTATTTATACCGTCGACTTTATTAGCCTCGGAGAATCCAAGAGGGGCGAATTCCAAAGATAGCCCCTCACCCTCCCCTTTCCCATCACCACTCTGGAGTTGGTGGCCTCCGGTGATGGGGTTGGTGCCACCAGGAATTTACAGCCGGCTGTTTCGGAGGCACGGTCTGTTTTTTTCATTAATTTCGGCAACATTCGCGGTTTTCATTCCAATTTCCACTTTTTTTAACATCACCTCTCTTCTTCTAGACCTCACCTCTATTCTTGACCGAAACTCAGATGTTTGAGCGTTCTGAAAACAAACCTTATTCTGTTTCCTCCTACTGTCTCTATCCTCAATTTTCAGCCAAACATATATGCTCACGTATATTTTCATATACGTGAGCAAAGATGTTGTTTGTTCTCGTGCCTCTAATTTGAAGTCTTACGAATTTTCGACCTTGTGACTTAGGCTCTCTTGCCATTCAACGACTAAATTCATTTGTTCTGTTTATTTATCTCCTAATTCTACCGACTATCCTAAATTCTTCTACTATCTAAACTCCAAAATAGAGCACATTCTCTCTTCTTCTCCTTTCTCTGAAATTATCATATTAGGTGATTTCAATGTTCACCACCGCCAATGGCTTTCTTCTAGTTCTCATGATACAGTTGGTGCACGTGCCTTCCATTTCGCTATCCAAAACGACCTCGAGCAGTTAGTGCAGTTCCCTACTCGTATCCCTGATCGTCTTGGAGATGAACCCAACATTCTAGACCTTTTTCTAACTTCTAATTCTTCTCCTTATACTGTTAAGCTCTTTCCTCCTCTGGGTTAATCCTATCATCTTCTAATCTCTGTATCCTCTTCTATCTCTTCAAGTCTTCCGCACGAAAGACCCCTCCCCCTTCTGTTGAAAGGAAACGTTTGTGGCATTTCAGTATCGCAAGTAGGTCGGAATTGCTATCGTACTTCTATGATTTTTCTTGGAGTGATTATTGCTTCCGTGGAAGGGATTCCTTTGAGTGTGCTCAAAGCATAACCGAGGTGATTCTCTCCGACATGGAGGCATACATTCAGTTTTCTTTCCCTTCTTCTAAACCAAACAAACCTTGGTTTAACTATACTTGGTTTAACTCTACTCTAACTCTTTCTCTCCTTTAGTGTCTTCCGACGGCATAACTGCTATTTTACCTTTTTCTAAAGAGAAGAAGGTAAAAATAGCATCGGCAACTTGTTTTCTTAAAAGTAAAATGGTTGACAACATTTTTACAAAACTCTCTCAAATCGTCGACACAGTAAATGTTAGTGGCCAAATGGTTGTCGTCTATCTTTTAACCATATCGTAATTTCACTACTATTTTAGTTTTCACCCCCCCCTATATATATATATATATATATATATATATATATATATATATATATATATATATATATATATATATATATATATATATATATATATATATATATATATATATATATATATATATATATGAATTGGGTAATTAATACCAAACCAATTAATCCTCAATAGCTTTATTAAGATGGAATTTCAATAGGTAAATGTCACAAACAAACAAATGATAGAATAGGATGTTATTTAAAATAGTTATAACACAATTAGATCTGATAACTTGCAATATTATCTTATGGTGATGGACTCTATTAATTGATCAAACAATTAACAGATAATTATTTAACGTGGAACTCGACATCAGAGGGAACTTGTTTCTCTGTGTCTAAGGCGTGCACCCCACTGCCACAGTGCCATTAAGTGCCACTTCAAGCTCTTATTTAAAACTCATTCTATTAGGGCCCTTCTGACGTCATTGGCCTTTTATCATTGGCCTGGCCAGTTTAAAAGCTATTCTCATATGACAATATTATTATGCATATTTAAACCATTCTTTGTTTAGAAACCTTAATTAATTAATATGTAGTAACAATAAGTACTATCCCCATTAAGGTTTATTTAAAACGATAGATAAAATTTACATAAAGACCTGCCATACATAAAATAACTCTGAAACGGGATCTCAGTCAATACAAATTCTTTATTAACAGGAGGGGGGGGGTCGAGGTGTTGTGCCAACTCCGTTACATATATATATATATATATATATATATATATATATATATATATATATATATATATATATATATATATATATATATATATATATATATATATATATATATATATATATATATATATATATCCATTCTCTGTCCAACTCTCCGACCCAGACTTAACCGCTATTCTCAATCTTACATATACTCTACCGGTAAAGTCTGGAACACACTCCCTTTATCAGTTTTTCCAACTTCCTTTGACTTGCATACTTTCAAACGCCGGGTATCTGGACATGTCGGCCTCCATCGACCAGGATAGATCTTTCCCAACTCCGGTGGAATTTGGAAGACCTCTGGCCTTTGCCCACCGTAGGATATATATATATATATATATATATATATATATATATATATATATATATATATATATATATATATATATATATATATATATATATATATATATATATATATATATATATATATATATATATATATATTTGATCTGACTACGGTGGAATTCGGACGTGTTAGAAACAGCTGGGAAAGAAGAATAGAGAAGTGCCAGAGAGAGGATTGGAATGGTGGTCTGTGGTCTTCTGACGAAGTGTTGAAGATCTTTTCGTCTGAAGAAAGAAAAGAATAGATTGAATGCAAGAATCCAGATCATTATTTAGAAGTAATTGGAAAATTTTTTGGTCGAAGAAAATATTTAAAAATTTTATTGAATTTATTAACATTTGGAATTAAAATGAGTTGAATCAAAATTTATATTTAATCTATCAAGAGGAGCAACAAAATTTTCGAAAGAGGTCTTTTAGTAATTTTAAATCAAAATCAAATGTGAAGTAA
The DNA here is from genome assembly GCA_009176605.1 of Armadillidium nasatum. Classification (NCBI taxonomy): domain Eukaryota; kingdom Metazoa; phylum Arthropoda; class Malacostraca; order Isopoda; family Armadillidiidae; genus Armadillidium; species Armadillidium nasatum. The sequence goes on along the minus strand of SEYY01018647.1, from coordinate 94,976 downwards.
CAAAATTTTCGGAAGAGGTCTTTTAAATAATTTTAAATCAAAATCATCTGTGAACAAATAAAAAATTTTAACTGAAACTTCTAGATAACTTCTGGTAGAAAAGGATTGGGATTTCGACGTAGTCTGAACAAATGAGGAATTATTCTTCGCCTGGTTCTAAAGGCTGGGAACCTTTTACACCAGTTTTTTTTTTTCTTCCCAAGGACGGCTGCAGGAATATGAAGTTTCTGCAGCCGACACCACCCTGCATCTTGCGGGATATGGTGTAGAGTATAAAATAAAAAATAAATAAAATATATATATATATATATATATATATATATATATATATATATATATATATATATATATATATATATATATATATATATATATATATATATATAAGTAGTATAGGGAGCGGAATTGACAGGTGCCAGATTTAGCTACTTTTCAAAAAATCTGGCAACCTAAGCCAGAACGGGTTTTTGATTTGCAAGGCAAATCACTCCGCTCAAATTGACCTCCCGCTCTTTCCTGACACCATTTTGGGGGGTTCAACCCATTGAAATTGGCCTCAAGTCTGGGGAAGGGGCCCCCGCGGGGGGTCCCGTGAACCCCCCAAAAATGGTATCAGGAAGTTGCCTGAGTTTGCAAAATCGCTGCGTTCACCTCACTTTCTTTCCTGACCATTTTCTTTGCGGTTCAGACCGGCTGAAATTGACTCGAATCTTGGGGTCCGGGGTCCGTGGGTCCGTGCGGGGCCGTGAACCGACAAAGAAAAGGTCTGGAAGGTGCCTGAGAATGCAGGATTGCACGCAAATGCAGAAAAGACCGTTAGGGACAGGTTGAAAGATTTTTTGAAAAGTAGCTAAATCTGGCACCTGTCAATTCCTCTCCCTATACTACTATATATATATATATATATATATATATATATATATATATATATATATATATATATATATATATATATATATATATATATATATATATATATATATATATATATATATATATATATATATATATATATATATCATATGCAGAGAGAGAGAGAGAGAGGCCTGTATTAGGACAAAACATTTGCTACTTCCGAAACTAAGAAGAGCTTCACTTAAAGAAGTAACCATGCTAATGTACAACAGAATTTCACCACCACTTATGGGCCGCGGTTCATGTATTTGTAATATTGTTTATGCCGTAATTTAAACAATAATAATAATAATAATAATAATAATAATAATAATAATAATAATAATAATAATAATAATAGACCTAAAAGTTAACCTTAATAAAGATAATAGTATTAATACAATTACTAATAATTATGATAATATTTGGCCTAAATCTTAATGAAAGCTAATAATAATAATAATAATAATAATAATAATAATAATAATAATAAAAGTAATAGGCATAAATAGCAATTAAAGCCTATATACTATGTTAAAGCTAATGTTTTAGGCTAGTTTTCTTAGATTATCTAGAATGGAATTCCAGATAATCTAAGAAATGAGAGTTCAGAAGGGTTTCAAGGATCTTAGACAGGATACAAGTGAAAGCTATAGGGCGATAGTTAGAAGAATCAGAGCTCTACTTTTCTTTGGAATTGGTTGGACTAATGCGCGCTTTCAACACTGAGGGAGAGTACTAGTATTGAGGCATAGAGAAAAAAAGTTGAACGAGGGACAGAGCCAACTAAGAAGCACACTCCCTTAAAACTCGGGGAGGAATACCATCCGGGCCGCTTGCCTTCCTAATGTTCATAGGTATCAGAAGCCCATTCACCTGTTCAAATGTAATCACAGGTAAAAGCATGGGGCATCTGAGAGGAAAAGAAGTAGGAGGAGGATTACCGGAGTCGTTCAGGGTTGAATAAGAGAAAAGGATTCCGAAGAGATTAGCCTTTTCTGTTGGAGTGTTACCAACAGAACCATCAGAGAGAATAAGAGGAGGAAAGAAAGATTATATATATATATATATATATATATATATATATATATATATATATATATATATATATATATATATATATATATATATATATATATATATATATATATATATATATATATATATATATATTTTCGTACACGTTTCTATTCTTGGGAAATCTGGTCTTTTCTATCACATAAAGAACCCCTACCAACACTTTTGCGCTCGTCCATCATCTATAAATATTCATGTGGTGCTTGTTCTAGTACCTATGTTGGCAGCACATCTCGTCAACTCTCAATTAGATGTGACGAGCACAGAGGTGTTTCCCCCAGAACTGGTATGAATCTCTCATCTCCTTCCTACTCCAACATTAGATCCCACAGTTACACTAATAACCACCCAATAGAACCATTCCCATTTTTCCATCCTATCACAAACCAACCAACCAACAGATTTAAAAATCTTGTATAGAATCCATCCATATTTCCATTCTTAAACCTTCTCTCAATAGTGACAGTGGCCCTTTCGAACTACAACTTAATTGATTTATTATTTTATTAATTATTTATTTTATTAAGTTTGATTTTTATTTTTGTTATTTTATTTTAGTTATTTGTGTCATGTTTGTTCTAATATTTCTGTTCTTTCTACATTTATTTATTATTTTTTTAAAAACAATCAAAACTGTTTCCTGATGATGGGTTTGATATAATTCCCGAAACGTTGAAAAAAGAAAAAATAAGCTTTAACCTAATGTTTTCCTACAGTTGTTTTAATTACATAGAATTAGTTTTTAAATCAGTTTTAACCAGTGATTAATATGATTTTTTGTGAATAAATAAAAGACAAAATTTTAACCGAAAATTTTATTGTTTCTCCGAAGAAAATGTTCCGAGCTCAAGTACTACTATTCATTATATATATATATATATATATATATATATATATATATATATATATATATATATATATATATATATATATATATATATATATATATATATATATTTTTATTATTTTTTTCTTATTCATGCTTTCCATAAAAATTAATCAAACTTTAGAAAGTAAATTAATAACTTTCAAAATTTTAATCATTCGCAACATCCGAATTTAAAAATTGCAGATGCGGATGGGTATATTGCAAATACATGAACTGCGGATGCGGATATGGATGAGGATGTCACATACATAACTGAGATATATATATATATATATATATATATATATATATATATATATATATATATATATATATATATATATATATATATATATATATATATATATATATATATATATATATATATATATATATATATATATATATATATATATATATATATATATATATATATATATATATATATATTATAAATTTTTTAAAATTTGAAAATTTTAAAAAAAATGAAATTTTTTTTTTTTTTAAACGTTTTATTAAAAAAAAAAATTAAAAACCAGTCGCATCTTTCTTCTTTCATATATATATATATATATATATATATATATATATATATATATATATATATATATATATATATATATATATATATATATATATATATATATATATATATATATATATATATATATCGAAGTTATTTGTAATACAAGCATTAGTTTTATCAAAATTAAATTTTATAAAATAATAAATTACTCTTTGACTTCTTCACGCCAATCCTCTGAAATATTTCATGAAACCCCTGCCTCTCTGTTTCTCTTAGTGGGGCCTGGCCCTCCCCCAGACGGCCGACTGGCCCCCTCCCCCAGAATTTTCAGTCAATACAACTCATAATTAAAACATATATATATATATATATATATATATATATATATATATATATATATATATATATATATATATATATTATATATATATATATATATATATATATATATATATATATATATATATATATATTATATATATAAATAATAAATAAAATATATATAATATAATATAATATATATATATATATATAATATATATATATATATATATATATATATATATATATATATATATATATATATATATATATATATATATATATATATATATATATATATATATATAATATATATATATATATATATATCCCGGTGGGCAAAGGCCAGAGGCTACCAAATTCCACCAGAGTTGGGAAAAATCAATCCTGGTCGATGGTGGCAGACATGTCCAGATACACGGCGTTTGAAAGTATGCAAGTCAAAGGAAGTTGGAAAAATAGATAAAGGGAGTGTGTTCCAGACTTTACCAGTAGAGTATATGTAAGATTGTGCATAGCGGTTAAGTCTGGGGTCAAAGAGTTGGACAGAGAAAGGATGAGACTGTGTAGAAAGGCGAGTCGCACGAGCTCTTCTCAATGGAGGAGGTATGCAACGAGAGAGTTCAGAAGAGCAGTGTCCATTGTAATAGCGATAGTAAAGAGAGAGTGACGCAACAATTCGACGGGCAGAAAGAGATTGGAGAGAGTTAGTAAGAGCAGGAGAGTTGATGGGACGAAAAGCCCTAGACTCCACCTTCTCAATGAGAGCTGTATGAGTGGAACCACCCCAGATGTGCGAAGCATACTCCATACAGGGACGAACAACACCCCTATACAGAGCAAGCAACTGGGGTGGCGTGAAATAATTCTGAAGGCGCCTCAGAACACCCAACCTCTTAGAAGCTTGTTTAGAAAGAGAAGTAATGTGATCTTTCCAAGAAAGATCACGAGAAAAAGGATACACCAAGAATATTAAGAACAGATGAAGGTTTGAGTTGTGTGTTTTCGAAGAAGATATCATAGTTGTGTGGAAGATTGTGTCGAGTGGAGAGATGGAGGAATTGAGTTTTTGAGGCATTGAAAACAACCATGTTTTCTCTGCCCCAATTTGAAATACGTGAAAGATCAGAGGTTAGTTGCTCCAAGGCTACCCTTCTCGAGTTTATCAACTGCTGCTGGGTGGAACGTTTTTCAAACTGGAAGGAGTAATGAAAGGTGGAGTCATCAGCATAGGAGTGGATAGGAGATGAGGTAATAGAAAGAAGGTCATTAATGAAAAACAGAAAAAGT
>SEYY01018647.1:70000-85000 GCA_009176605.1 Armadillidium nasatum | reverse complement strand
TCTGTCCGAAAAGGGTGATTTTTTTTAGGTTTAATTATTACTTTGTTGAATGCCACCAATCTTCCTCTATAGACCTCTTGCCTCTTCTCGTATTTGTAATATGGAGTCTTACTAATTTTCCACCTTATAGCTTGGGCTCTCTTGCAAATCAATGACTAAATTTATTTACTAATGCTACTGACTATCCAATGTTTCAATTATCTAAGCTCCAAAATAAGGGACATTCTTTCTTCTTCTCCTTTGTCTCTGAAATCATCTTTTTGGGGGTTCTCAATTTTCACAAAAGCAGGTAACTTTCTTCTAGCTCTAAAATCACAGCTGGTGAACTTTCTTTTTATTTCTCTATCCAGATCAGCCTTGATCAGATGATACAGATTCCTACCCGTATCCCTTATATTTTTGAAGATAAACAGCACATTATAGAAAGACTTTTTCTTAACTATCTCTTATTCCTTTTCTTATGCTATTACACTGAGTCACTTCTTTCCTCCGTAGAAAATGTAAGAATACTTCTGGCTTCCTATCTTCATACTTATCCTGGAACTTTGGTAAAATTATCAAATATAACTTTGCTTTTTCCTTTTCCCTTCTCTTATTTCTTCCGACAACACTACTGCTGTCTTTCCTTCTTCAGAAGCTGAACTCTCCTCTCATATATCTTTACATCTAATTTCATTTTAGGCGAATCAGGAACAAATACATTTTCCCCACCTCTATCCAACTAATTTTATGCCTAAAATAAATGTTTTAAATATTTGATATCTTCTTTCTTTGAGCTTAACACTGAGAAAGCCTAATGTCTTGACAATACCGTAATTATGATCCTTAAAACTTGTTTTCGAGCTTGTTAACTTTTTTAAATCTACATACCAACTTCAACCTTTCTATCTTACTTCAAGCGGGCATTATTTTGAAAAGGAGATCCTTCACAATCTTCTAACTATCGTTTTATTGCTCTTACATCAATCCTTTCCAAAGGTTTTGAACCCCATCTTCAACAGGAGGATTTGGAAACATCTTAAGTTTATTAATCTTGCCTCAGACAGCTAGAATGGGTTTCATAGATTCGTAGAGAAAGTTCTAATTGCGATATTCTTCCTCTTCTTCTTTTGACTCTTGATTCTCATCTCTTTTGGGGTTTCTTTCGGATTTATCTTTATCTTTGTGGTCTTCTCTCTGATTTTCTTTTCTGTCGTTCTATGGTAACCATTGTAGACGGCCACCATTTATCCATTAATTTTTTTAATAGTGAGATTCTTCAGGTTTTGTCTATTCTTAACACTTTTTTCCTTTTACCTATCAGCTTCTCTCTGTCCGCCTATCACTTAACCACTCCACTGCAAGAAGAGAGCTCACCCTACATTACTCCTTTCAATTTGAAAGACGTACCAGCCAGCAGTAAATAACTAATGCTATAGGAGTGACGCCTTAAGACAACTAACTCAAGACTTTACTTTATTTCCTAACTGGGACAGAGAAAACTTTGCTCAATCAATTTCTTTCAATTGAACAGTTGCACTACCATCCATATAGTCCTAAATATAGCTTCCTCTAACTTCCACATAAACAGTACCTGGTTGCCATTAATTTTGTCGCTTTTTTGTGTTTTCCAAATCTGGTAGAAAACAAATCATAAAATAACAATTATTGGAATTTTTAAATATTATTAATTAAATTTAGATGCAAATATTTTTAAAAAAAAAAAAAAAAAAAAAAAAAAAAAAAAAAAAAAAAAAAAAAAAAAAAAAAAAAAAAAAAAAAAAATTAATATATATATATATATATATATTATATATATATATATATATATATATATATATATATATAATATATATATATATATATATATATATATATATAATTTTCATAAAGTGAGCTGATCTTACAAAAAGAATACAAGAGCATTCTGTTGTTTACGCCTTTGTTTGGTGAATTTTCACTTTGGGAAATTTATTTCAGAAAGTAATTATGTTTTATTTTTTTATTTTTTAATTAAATTCTTTATAATAAATAATAATAATAATAATAATAATAATAATATCAATCATTATTATTTTTATTATTATTATTATTATTATTATTATTATTATTATTTATTATTATTATTTTCCCAATATTATTTGATAATAACAAATTTATTACTATTATTACTTTAATTATTATTATTATTATTATTATTATTATTATTAGTAGTAGTAGTAGTAGTAGTAATAATAATAATAGTGTCACGTGATCCCTAACACTAGACAGAGCAACAAAGACCTGCAACCTGAATCTCGTTCGAATCTCATTCTTCCATTTCAAACAGTTAAATTAAGTACATCAATGAATGGATTATTATCATACCTATAAACTTGAAGGAATCCTCCACTCTACGGTCTTTTTGAAAAAAATATTAAACAGTACTTATTATTAAAGTAATATTGAATATATATCTATCTTCCTTATCTTTTTGTTACAGTTAATTATACTGATAATACTACTGATTATTATTATTATTATTATTATTATTATTATTATTATTATTATTATTATTATTATTATTATTATTATTATTATTATTATTATTATTATTATTATTATAGTCCTTCCTGGGGGATGAAGATTATTTTATTTAAGATTATTAATATATCATGCGGGATATGGTGGTGTATAAAAAATATTATTATTATTATTATTATTATTATTATTATTATTATTATTATTATTATTATTATTATTATTATTATCACTATTCTTATTATTGTATAAATATTATTGTAAAATAATAATAACAATATTTTTATTATAATTAGTAGTAGTTATAGTAGTGAGAGAGAGAATGGTTGCAAACTGCCTTCTCCCAACTTTGGAAAAGCTCAAGTTTTTAATTTCTTCAATCTGTATTCCTCAAACATCAATATACAATGAACCAGCTTTTTCGATTGGACCATTACATCCGAGAATCCTTCTCCAACAATAAAATGATTCCTGCTGGTTTTTCTTTTTCTTGAGAAGTCGTACGATTCACCTTGTAGGAAAGCATTCTAAAGAAACTTTACTCCTTGGACCTGAGGGGTCAGTTACCTTTTTTCTGCAGACCCTCATGTCGAACACAGCCATCATGGTTATTTGCAGTACCATTTCATCTAGATACTTTATCGTGGATTAGGGTGTCTCTCAGGACAGTGTTCTAAGTATAACACTTTTCACACTGATATTTAATGACATCGTCACCAGCATACCTCATTCTGTGTAATACTCCCTTTAAGTAGATGACCTCGCGCTATACATATCCCCGGAGCCAAACTCTCTTACATGAAAAGTCAGCTTCAGCTGCCAGTGGAAAAAGTCACTTCTTGGTGTGACACGCTTTGATTTATGCTTTACGTCAGCAAAACAAAGGTTGTTTTCTTTCTACGTCAAGGTAAACACAGTGGAAATGTAATATCTTTTCCTGAGTTGGTCTTCTATGGCTAGCTCATTAAGAGTGAGCCTCTAGTTAGATTTCATTGCATAATTAGGACTGGCATTTCACCTATCTTCCCCATATCTTTGACCTCAAAGCGCGATATCACAGGTAAGTGGATCTCCTATCAAAAATTACATCTACGTAATGGGACGAAGACAGACGAACCCTGCTTCTGCACTTCACTGGTTTTGTAATTTCCGAATTAGAGTTTGGGAGTGCCATTTATGAAGAAACATCCAAATCCTACCTTCGTCTATTAATTGTCTTTTAAAACGAAGGTCTTCATATACCAACTGGGAACGTTCGGTTTTATTCGATGGTAAACCTTAAAGTGTAGGGTGGTGTAATCCTTCTGTCTCTTTGGTAGGAGTAACTTGTGTGCTTATTATATCTCCGCCTTCAAGTCCCTGTGCCCTTCGCTATAACTCCCATTCTTGATATTCTGGTTCTTCGCCAGGCTTATTGTCTTTTTGCTTTAGTTGTGACCCCCATGCTCGAGTGCTCCCATATCCATTAGGGGGAAGTATTAGTAACATACCCATATCGTCGGCCCAGAAAAGCCTAACGGGATTTTGATTTGCAATTTCAAATCACTCCGCTCAAATTGACCTCACGCTCTTTCATGATACCATTTTGGAGGGGGCTCAATCCATCGAAATTGACCTCAAATCGTGGGAAGGGAGCCCTGGGCGCACCGTGAGCCCCACAAAATCGGTATCATGAAGTTATCCGAGTTTGCAGAATTGCTGCATTCACTTCACTCTCTTTCCTAACCCTTTATTGTGGTTCAATTCGGTAGAAATCGTTTCGAATCGGGGAACAAGAGGAAGAAAAGATCCGCGGGTGTCCGTGAACCGACAAAAAAAACCTCAGGAAGATCCCTGAGAATGCAACATTACACGCAATTGCAGAAAAGACCGTTAGGATTTTCTGGGCCGACGATATGGGTATGGCACTATTTGTATCCGTACACACATGAAGACTACTGTGAGCTATAGTTGTACGGTCCGCAGAAGGTGTGTTTGATGGCCTCAATCTTACTGAAGTCCACTGTCCACCCGTCCTTTCTCAGGAACAACTTTCTATCACATCTGGACCTTCATTCGGAATTGATTAAGGTATTCACGGACGGCTCTAAGATAATATCAGGCGTGAGAACCTCAGCTACGCTCCCCGACCGCACTCTGTCACATACCCTTCTCTTTTATTCATCAATATTTACTACCTAGTTAATAGCTCTTCTGGTTCTTTCCGGGATTTGGGCTTTTAGTGATAATGTGACATTTGTAATCTTTTCATACTCCAATAATATATTAGTGGCACTCCAGTGCAGTTCCGATAGAAATCCGCTGGTCTCGCTTATTCAGAAATTATTTTCCGAATTTATTCATGGTAGAAAGTAATGAGTTTTTGCTGGGTTCCGTCTCATGTCGTTGTTCATGGGAATAATAATAAAGCTCTCAAAACTGATAACCAGGCTACAACAACTAAGATTGTCAGTAGATCTTACCTTCCTTTACAACTTCAGAATGAAAGTGATCTGTCTGCCGAATTCTACATCATTTTTCAAAAGGTGATTTCTCACGTGTTGGCAGGAATTCTGGAGGGAGGAGGCTTGCGGAGTTAAGCTGCAGTGTTAAAACCTTCATTATTTTGTTACTTTCTTGTCTCCTCAATCATCGCAGGAAAGTGTCCTTAACACGCCTTCGTATGGGTCAAACCTACTTCAACCACTGCTACCTTATGTCACTAAAGTCACCCTCCCCCGATTTGTTGATCTTGTACATATAATTCTCTCCTTTAGATCCATCTCATTCTGTTTGGATGCCCTGCTTTAACGCCTAGAAGACGGAAATATTTCTCTGACTTATGTTTCAACCCCTGTGGAGACTGTCTTTCTCACATCCTTAAAGAATCCACATCATTTCGAAGCAATCTATTTTATCTTTCTAGATATGCCTTGAACGTGAAGTGGAAAATTTGACCCTCTTGAATGGTTAGTCCTTTGTTTGGTCTAGGTATCTTCATTGGTTTGGTTACCATTATAATGATAAAAGATGATGTTAAAGGTATCGAAGTTGTCTATTTATATTACGTGAGAGTGTTGGACGTTATCGGAAACGATATTTGCATTACAAGAGGCTTTAATATCAACATGCAAAATTGCAAACGAAAAACTGAAGGACAAGTTAATGAAGCACTTAAGCTTACTGTAACAATATGGGTATAATTTATGATTATCGTTATTATTTAATTAATTTTATCAATTATATATATATATATATATTAATATTATATATATATATATATATATATATATATATATATATATATATATATATATATATATATATATATATATATATATATATATATATATATATATATATATATTATATATATATATATATATATATATATATATATATATATATATAGAGTTTGAAAATCGACGACAGGATCGGATCATGTGAAGAGAACTAAATGCAAGGACGACAGGACTAGCCATCCGGCCTTGTGATTTCTCTGTCAACGGCTTGTAACTACTCCAGAACCAGCATTGGGAACCATTGCTCGGAGAAGCGCAATCTTTTGAAGACCACTGGGAGAGAGTGTTTGGAGGTTGGTTTGAGAACGATGCTGGTCCTACTGAAAGGGTGAAAACCCTACCTGAAGAGTCTGGATAGGACTCATGGACCGGCATGGGGACCGGCGAGCCGAAGAACTTGATCTTTTGGAGGGCTCTGGGAGAACTTCTTCAAGCAGATGGGGAAAGATGCTGGTTCCACTGACAGGGTGAAAACCCTTCCTGGGAGAGGATATAGATATAGATAGATATATATAGATATATATTAAATATATATATATATATATATATATATATATATATATATATATATATATATATATATATATTATACCCTCATACAGCTTGTACCGAAGAAGGGGTACTCCTCTCAACTATCTAACTATTGCCATATTTATTTAACCTCCGTTCTTTCTAAAGTTTTCGAATATATCCTTAATAGGAAGATTTGGTAACACCTTAATTCTTCTAATCTTATCTCTAATCGCTAATATGGCTTTCGTAAATAGCGCTCTACTGATGATCTTTCCATTCCTTCTGATTCTTGGTTCTCCGCTCTTCGAGGTTTCGGGGAATCTTTCTCTTTGGCTCTAGACATATTGAAAGCCTTCGAAAGAGTCTGGCACAAAACTTTGATTTCCAAACTTCCCTCTTTCGGAATCTATCCATCTCTCTGTGACCTTTTTTCTGAGATCCCTTCTGTTCGTTCTACAGCAGTCGCTATAGGCGGACACCGTTCTTCCCTTATAGCTATAAATATGGGTGGTCCTCAAGGATCTGTCCTATCCCCAACTTTTTCTAATTTTCATCAATGACTATGTCGATCACTCCACCCTTCAATACTCATTTCCGTTTGAAAAACGCCCCTCCCAACAGCAGTTAATTGATGCAAGAAGGGTGGCCTTCAGTCAACTGACCTTTGATCTTTCTTGCATTTCAAATTATGACAGTGAAAACATGGTCATTTTCAATGGCTCAAAATTTCAATTCCTCCATCTTTACTCGACACAGCCTTCCTCACAACTATGACATCTTCTTCGAAAACACTCAACTCAAACCTTCATATGTTCTCAATATTCTCGGTGTTTCTTTTTCTAGTGATCTTTCTTGGAAAGATCAAATTACTTCTCTTTTTAAACAAGCTTCTAAGAGTTTGGGTGTTCTGGGGGCGCCTTCGTGATTTTTTGCGCTATCCTAGTTGCTTGTTTTTTATAAGGGTGTTATACGTCCTTGTATGAAGTACGACTCACACATTTCTGGTGGATCCACACACACACAGCTCTTCTCGAAAATGTGGGGTCTACGGCTTTTCGTCTTATAAACTATTTTGCTCTTACTAACTCTCTCCAATCTCATTCTGCCGTTGAATTGTTGCGTCATTCTCTCTATATATTATCGCTATTACAATAGACACCGTTCTTCTGAACTCTCACGTCTCAGACCTCCTCCACTGGGAAGCTTGTGCAACACGACTTTCTACACAGTCTCATCCTTTCTCTGTTCAGCTATCCGACTCCAGATTTAACCGCTATGCTCAATCTTATATGTACTCTTCTGGTAAAGTCTTGAGCTCGCTACCTCTATCTGTTTTCTCAACTTCCTTTGACTTGCACACTTTTAAACTCCGTGTATCAGGCACGTCGACCATTAGCTACCAGATTTCTGATATTTCCCCAACTCTGGTTGAAATTGGTAGGCCTATGGCCTTTTGCCCACCAGTGGATATATATATATATATATATATATTATATAATATATATATATATATATATATATATATATATATATATATATATATATATATATATATATATATAAGAAAAATTATATCAAGTTTAATATCCCCAAAAAAAAATTTATATGTCATCCGAAAATTTTTCAAATTACCCGGAATGTCACTGTTAATAAAAGTGTTCTAAAAGAACTCTCTCTCTCTCTCTCTCTCTCTCTCTCTCTCTCTCTCTCTCTCTTCTCTCTCTTCTCTCTCTTCTCTCTCTCTTTGAAGAACTAATATAAACATCGAAGCTGCCATGAAAAGAATAGCTTTTGTATCTCATTTTTGATTCGAGATGAATAAAATGCCAAGATTTACAAAACCAAACTAAACACATCTTTTTATATGAAAATTTAATTTGTTTTTGTTTGTTCTAATAAGTTTAAGAGGACAAAGAAATCTGTCAGTAGTTTCGTCTCTTAAAATTTGGAAGAGAAAAAATTTGGTAGACAAAGTGAGAATAAATTTTTGCAATAAGAAGCCAAAAAATTATACTCTGTATATTTTGTGTAATAAATAACCTGTGTAATTATTATTATTATTATTATTATTATTATTATTATTATTATTATTATTATTATTATTATTAAATAAATAAAAAAAAAAAAATTTTTTTATATTATTATTTTAATTATTTTTATTATTTTTTACTCCCTATTTCCTGTATTCTTGAAAAGGATAGCAATAATGTTTTAAACTTATATTCCATTTTTATTATTTAATATTTTTATTTTTTTTTTTTATTTATTAATACTAAAATTTAAAAAAAAAAGTGTTTAATTTATTAATATTATTATTATTATTATTATTATTATTATTATTATTATTATTATTATTATTATTATTAGTTGTATACTTTGGTATCTTGATGACCATGCTGACGTTTTAATGGTTATATTATTGTTATTATTATTATTATTTATTTTTTTTTTCTCTCTCTCACTGTTACAATTAGTATCTAATTTTACAATTAATGATTTAATTAATTCTATCATTACTATTTATTATTATCATTACTATTACTATTATTAATAGTAGTAGTGGTAGTGGTGATAGCAATCTCGGTAACTGTCGTATTTCAATGGTATGTCGTAATAGAGGCAGCTTCCTGTTCCGATTTCACAGACAGAGCTGTACCACTTCCCAACACTATTTATATATCAAATAACGCCGAAATCAGCGGAAGTATAAACATTCTTAGTTAAAATTGTCCATTTTAACCTTCGCTATTTGTTTTCCCTCCCTTAACTCCAATTATCATGAATCCTTTTCTATCTCTTTTTTTTCGTTCCTTTTCTCATTCCAATTTCTTCTTTTTCTTTTTCTTTTTCTTTTCTTTTCTTTTCTTTTCTTTTCTTTTCTTTTCTTTTCTTTTCTTTTCTTTTTTTTCTTTTTCTTTTTCTTTTTCTTTTTCTTTTTCTTTTTCTTTTTCTTTTTCTTTTTCTTTTTCTTTTTCTTCTTCTTCTTCTTCTTCTTTTTCTTTTTGTTCACTTCTTCCAATTCCCTCTCTTCTTCATCTTGATTCTCATTCTTCTCATTTCTTTCTGATCTCTTCTTCATCATCATTTCATCTCCTTTCATGGTTTTAATCTTTTATTCTCTTCCTCTTCTTTATTCTACCTTCTTTTTCTTTTTTTTTCTTCTTTTTTCTTTTTTACTTCTTCCTTTTTCTTTTTTCTTCTTTTTTCTTTTCCTTTTTTCTTCTTTTTTGTTCTTTTCTTTTTCTTCTTTTTTCCTTCTTCTTCTCTCTTTTTTTTCATTCTTCTTCCCTCCTTGTCTCACTCTCCTACTCTCTCCTATCAGTTTCTTCCTCTTCTTATGTTATTTGTATTTTTTGATAGTACTTGTAAATTCTTAATACTTTTCTCTTCCTTAGAATTATAGTTATAAATACTTATGGTGCAATTGCATTGGTTTTGACGCTGACTATTGAAACTACATGTTGAACATTTCCTCCCGATCTCTTTATCGTCTAGAGACGGCAACATTATACTTCATACTTAGTGTTAGTGCATACACAATAAATACTTTGATTTTTTCCCCAGATACTCAATCTCCATTGTTTAATAATAGTTTTAATTTCTTCCTTCTTATTGTTCTTTTGGCCCCTTCTGACTTAATCTCTATGGACTATATAGACAGTTTATTCAACAGTATGAACACAGGTGAGTCCTCTAATCCTACCAAACGAATTATATAATATGTTAAAGGTCGTGAGTGCCTTACTTTTATGCATAAACATTAGGAGTTTCCATAAACACATTGAGAACTTAACAAACCTCCTTTCTTCTCTTAGTGTTAATTTTCCTGGTATAGTTCTTACTGAGACTTTCCTAAAAGACCATAACAAAGACTTGTTTGCACTCTCTGGCTATGGTATATTCCACGTTTACTGTAAAGAAAAAAGAGAAGGTGGAGTTTCAGTCCTTATTAAAAAGAGCCTTAAAACAAAAGAAATATTTTCAGTCATTGACTCTAATATTGAGGCACTTGGTGTGACTTTCAGCGAGGGGTCCAAAACAATTAACTTGTTAGGATTATATCGACCACCACAAGTGAGCAAACTTAAATTTATACGAGCACTTGATAATGTTTGTAACTCTACATTAAAGAACAGAGTTTCCATAACAGCTGGTGGATTCAATATTGATATCTCTAGCAGTAATATTAACTCTTGTGGTAAAAAGTTGCTAATTGACACCATGACATCAAACAGTTTTGTGAATTACATTACAAGCATCACAAGGCCAAATGAGAACAAAAACTCTACTACAGTTGACCACATGTTGTGAAATAATCGTGTCCATACAAAATCCTACACGTTATGTACTGATATTTCTGACTACAATCCTTGCTTCTTAACACTTGAATCACGAACTGTTTCACAAGAGCAGGGGGTGATGGAATATAGGCATTTCTCGGAAGATTGTAAACAAGCTTTTCTTTGCCAAATAAGAAATATAGACTTTTCCTTTGTTCAAAGTAATAGTCTTCCAATAGATTAAAAGTTTAAAAATTTTTGCTCCATCCTGCATGATGCTTATGAGAAAAACTTTCCCAAACGATATAAAAAAAAATCACTGAGAAGAATAATGAATAAGTGGTTAAGAAAAGCCTTGCTAACTTCAATTAGACAGAAACAAAAATTTATAATAGTGCTAAGACAGGTACTATTCCAACAAGTCTATTTTCAAGACTGAAAAAAGCTGATAAGGAAGGCCAAAGATGACTTCTTTGCAAATAAATTTAAACAAACTCAAACCAATCCCCGTTCCCAATGGATCAAAATAAACGACATCTTACACCGTCAAAAGATAAATAAATAGTAATCAAAGAATTAAGAATATATAACAAAATAATGACAAACAAACAACATATAGCTGACGAATTGAACTCCTACTTCACTACCATGGGTGTAAAATTAGCAGCTGATATCCCCCAGGCTGGAGTGTCATTTGCTGAATATATAAGACCAAATGACGTGCAGTGTTTCGCATTAGAAAACATATCACCATTCGACGTTTAGTGTGTCATAAATAATTTGAAGAGCAAAAGCTCTGACATACATAGTGTACTAAACTGGATTTACAAGTACTGTTAAAAAGAAATTTCGCCTATATTAGCCACCCTCCATAGCAAGTTACTAGCATTAGGTCATTACCCAGCTGACCTGAAAATAGCGAGAGTCATTCCTGTTCCCAAAACAACTGATACTTTGCTCCCCAAATATTGTTTTCCGATCTCAATCCTGCATACTACTGATAAAATCTTAGAGAAATTAGTACACATTCAATTCACCAGTTATTTAAAGAAAACGGACTTCTCTCACAAACTCAATTTGGTTTTACTAAAAGCCGCAACACAGAAGTTACCTTTGTTTTCCTAACTGAAAATGTACATAGCACTAAACGAAAAACACATACGA
The DNA here is from genome assembly GCA_009176605.1 of Armadillidium nasatum. NCBI lineage: Eukaryota > Metazoa > Arthropoda > Malacostraca > Isopoda > Armadillidiidae > Armadillidium > Armadillidium nasatum. The sequence continues at coordinate 73,263 of SEYY01018647.1, read as the reverse complement.
TTATTACTACTAGATTTCTCGAAAGCATTCGATGTAGTTTCACACAACCTACTCCTAAGTAAATTAAAAAGACTTGGTGTCACAAATGATTCGCTACGATAATGCCAGTCATACCTATTTGATCGGACACAATTTATTCCTTTGGGAAACGCATCATCCTCTTTTTCTTCAATATCTCACGGGATGCACCAGGAATCCATTCTGGGACCGTTATTTTTAAATATATATACCAATGACTTTCCAAATTGTCATAATTCCTTACATTCACAATATGCAGACGATATTGCTATCTTAATATCAGATCGAGATATCGCCACGATAAACCCTAAAGTAAATAATGTGCTAAAAAACCATTATAACGTGGGTAGAGACTACCAAACTCTCTAAATTTAAACAAAACACATTATCTGGTACTAACAAATCAAAAAAAAAGCCTGTGAAGCTTAATGTTAGAGCCAAAAAATATAACCATCAGTTGAACAGCGTCCTCAAAATTATTAGGTGTTATCTTCGATGATAAACTCAACTTTCAAAGAACATATCAATAGTCTTGTTAGTAAGCTGTCCTATGCAAGCTATGCATTCCTAAAGATAAGAGACTCTGTTCCAAAATATATTCTAAAAGACAATTACTACAGTTATGTCTATCCACACCTACTCTACTGCTTGTCAATATGGGGTTATGCCAGTGTGTACTTGCTACATCCTCTGGTAAAGTATATTATCAGGATCTCGTAATTACTTTGAAAACTCGTAATTACTTTGAACACGTAATTACTTTGAACCCAAAATTTAAAAATTTTTTCTATACTGAAATTTCAGGATATTTACACTCTCTCGGTAAGAAGTCAAATCTTTAAAGTCATAAATGGAAGTGCAAATCAGCTTCCGCCTAACCTAATAATACCAAACTGTAAGGACTACCAATCTCCATAGTACAAAATCCTTGACATTAGAAAAAGCCAAATACTTCTAACTAAATCTAGGAGAGCCATCTCATACAAGGGCATCGAAGAGTGGAACAGTCTCCCTATAAACTCTCAGCAATCACCCACTCTAGGATCTTTTAGAAAAGTCATAAAAAAATACTTATTATTGAAGTACTAAAGAACAATTATGTACCTATTTTTCTTAGATATAAGTTACAATTAATAGTGATAATAAAGATGATGGTAGTGATTGTTACTATTATTATTATTGTAATTATCATTATTATTTCTTTTCATTGTTATTATTATTTGTAATATTTTTATTATTATTATTTATTATTATTATTATTATTTTTTTTTTATTATTATTGTCTTTGTTATTATTATTGTCTTTGTTATTATTATCATTTCTATTATTATTATTATTATAATTATTTTCTTTAGTACTATTAATACTATTCTATTTACCATTATTATTGTTATTAATGTTTTTTTTTTCTGTGTATCTATATATAAATTTAATAGGTTTGATAAGATTTCTAATGCATATTTCATGTATAATAAAATATTTACTTTTGTATGTGAATATAGAATATATGAAAGAAAAATGGGCTCATAGGAAGGAATTCGTCATTCCAGAAGCCCAGTTTTCAGTTAAAAAGGAAAAAAAACTTAATAAATTTGTATTCTTAATTTGTACACTATTGTAAAACAAGTTTTTTTTTCATCTGAAGGAAATTTTTTTTAATACTTTTTTTTTATTTTTGATTATTATTATTATTATTATTATTATTATTTTTATTATTATTTTTATTATTATTTTTATTATTATTATTATTATTATTATTATTATTATTATTATTATTATCCAGAAAATGCAAACTATTGTATTTTCCTGATCAATGTTTACTAAATTTACTTGGCTAAATTGAGGGAAAAAAAGTAATCTTGAAAATTTTCTTTAATATTTTTTGTACTTGTGTCATTTTGAAAAAAAGGCTTAAGCCATTTTATTCGTCTAGTTTTTACTAAATATTTAAGTTTCATAAAAACCTGGGGGAAAAGCAGCATTCTATTCGTCACTTTAGGCGCGAAAACACCCAAATTTTCCCGGGAAAATGACGTTATCATACTTTTGGAGTTGACCAAAAATGTAAAGAAACCATTTTTTCGTAGCTGTCATTTGTTCTCGATGTTTAACTGCCATTCTGTGCAAATTTTTAAAATTTATTTTAAAACGTGTTAAATTTTATTTTATTTATAAATTTTAGTTTTATACGAAACATAAATGAATACTAGTAGGCTACATAAAAAATCAGTATAATTAAACCTATTAGAAAATATTTTTTTCAGTAACGTTTTTTCTCTTTAATTTGTCAACAGTAGACTTTATTATTATTTTGTTTTGGCTGCTTATAATTCTCTTACAACAGAGTATTCATCATCTTGCATCAGTTGAATATTTTGAGAGCCAAGCCGCCATGTTGAATAGGAATTAGCTGACCCGAAAACATATATTTTAGAAAATTTTGGAAAACCGTTCTATTGTGCAAATCGTAAGAAGCACTTAAATAGGTCTAAAAATGATGAAAATGGCGCACTTCTAAATTTTTAGGAAGTTTGTGGATGAATAGAAAACTGCTTTAGATGACTATTTGCTTTATTCTCTAAAGTCCTAGGAAGAAGTGAAGGAAAACGACTTTGTTGGGAATATTTTGGTTAATGTCAGATAAAGGAAGATAGAATAATTGTTTCAAAATTTAAAATTGATGATAATAAAACTAAAATGAATAATCGAACAATCATAATTGAAGTACGACTACATCTTATCACAAAGAGGTGTCAGTTCGTAATCACGTAACGTTTCTATGAGACATCTCAAGTAATATATATCAGTCAAAATTCCACACCTTTAACTTTTTCTTATGAAATATACACCCGTAATACGTGAGGTCTAATACCCGTACAGGAAGTGCGTAATTCAGTGTCCAGTTCCTTATTTGTCTTATCATTCAAGTACCTTGAAGATTCGTGATACTCAAAACTCACATATCTATTCCCCCATCATGCACTATTACGAATGTCAAACAAAAGACATACAGATTACCTTTCCTGTTCTTTTTCAGGATGTTGCTTGGACAATGTCCGGAATCCTTTTGTCGACTGGAAGCAGATAAATCCAAACTACCGGATTCGGATGCAGTTTTGTTTTCAGCTTCGGATCTTCCTTTAGGATTTTCGGAAGATTTTCATGAGTTTAATTTATCACAAAGGAAAGAAGATCAGTTGTGGATTATTTTCAGAATGAATCATCCTTCACACAGTAATATTTTA
>SEYY01018647.1:27500-67500 GCA_009176605.1 Armadillidium nasatum | reverse complement strand
AAAGTTAACTTATATGCTGTAAATATGATTAATAATTATGCATAACTGACAAACCATTGAATGTGGTTATTTACTATTGCTTATTTAAAAGTTCATATATAAGTAAGTTGGATAATAGGTTATGCAAATTCTATGCTTGATTGTAACAGTCTTGATAGGCTCAGGTGTATTTTTAATGTCTCAGTTTATGTTCTAAGATAACAAAATAAATAAATAAATCTAAGACATTATTTATATTTATAGAGCTATAATTTCGATGTTATATTGTTATTTTAGGAGAGCAATATATATATATATATATATATATATATATATATATATATATATATATATATATATATATATATATATATATATATATATATATATATATATATATATATATATATATATATATAAATATATATAATATATATATATATATATATATATATATATATATATATATATATATATATATATATATATATATATATATATATATATATATATATGCATGCGCTTACCGCAAAGACTTGACGGATTTCACAAGATGAAATCTGTTCTTCTTGGACTATTTGCAAAAAGGGAAATTACATCTTAGAGATTAACTTCTATATCCTTGTGAATATTAAGTTAAGCCAGGCCTGTTGTATGCTCTTGTTCCATAGAATTTCTGAGGTAGTTTTTTAAATGTTTTTAGAGTAGAAAATGTGCGCTCAGGTGATGCTGCTGATACAGGAAGCGTTGCTAATATTTGTAAAAGCTTCCACATGTTTGGGTACAGTATAGGATTGCATGTTGATGATGCTTCTATTGCTATATTAGGCTTAGCATCAGTATTCAACTCTTCCCATTTTTGTTTCCAAAGTTCAAATTCCATGTTTATGTTGTTGTCAGGGTTAGGGGGAAAGTTTGCCTAAAATCATGTGTAAGCCGTAAGTTCAGTTATGAAAATAAATCAAAACAGCGCAGTGGAATAAATTTTTGAAGTGATCGTAACAAATCATTATTCTTTTTGAACCAGTCTTTCAATTCATTAATAAATTTGCCTAATAATATTTAATAATATTTAACTTAGACAGCTTTATTTGACGAAGTGCATATCGAGGCACTGATATAGTTATATTTAATTTTGAAGAAACACGTTTCCTCTTCAAAGAGATCTTTCAATACTGAGTCTTTTACTATATCGAATATATGATCCAATGCTTCAGCTAAATCACAGTTAACTCTCTAAAGTAGTGTTGAAATTCCTAACTTACTTGACAGTATTTTTAGGAACTGAAAGAGTTACAATAAACTGTCCATCAAGTACAGAATTTAACAATTAATGTGCTTCATTTGAAACTTCACCATTACATATTTGTTTTATTTTTTCAAGAGAATGAACCACAGCTAAATAAAGCTCTTTAAATCTCATTACAGCATCATGTTTGAACACTAATTTTGTTTCATACAGTATGAAGCGATTTCTTCTTATGACCAAGTAGATCTGATTTAATATTATTCTTAAGAACAGAGGTTCTTTTTGGAGAAGATGAGAAAAAGTTTCCAACACATTTTATGGTACTCAAGCAAAAGTGAACAAGGGGAACCTTAGAAGCATGAGATTTAGCTAGGTTTAAGACATGGGCACTACAATGAACATACAAAGCTGTTGGGCAGATCTCCTTTACAACGGACTGGACTCCTTTCAACATCGCTCATCATTGCAGCAGCGCCATCATATCCTTAGACCTATCATGTATTCAAAACATATTCATTTTGTTTTAAAGAATTAATAATGGAAGTAGCGATTAAATGTCCAGTTAATCCTTCTACGGGGACAAACTCCAAAATATTCTTCTTTAACTTTGTATGATTCATCAACATAACTGAGGCACATTGTCAACTGTTCTGTTTTTGATATATTTGTTGTTTCGTCAGCAGGAATAGCAAAGCATTTTACACTATTAACATTTTTAACAATTTTACTTTTTATGATTTTACCACATAAATGAATTAGTTCATTCTGAATAGATGGGATAATATATTGTGAAACTTTTGACAAAGAGGACAAGTAATCAAGAAGCGTTTTATCTCCAACATCTATTCGAAACTTTAATAATGCTCGAAAATTACCATCGGATACATTGTCATTATCATCTGATAATATATCTCCAGATTCGTATTTTCCGTGAAGTGCCATTCCTTGCTTTCCACAAAAAAAAATAATAGTGCTAACGATAGATTTTAATTTCAAGCAGTTTTCCTCTGCTTGTATTTTTCGATTATTATCTAACTGCTTAACAATATCAAAAAATTATCTGCCAGTTTAACACAAGTTTTATGATATTCATTTTGATGATGGCTAGAAAACTCATCAGCTTTTTGTACTTTTAAAACACCAAGAGAATGACATTCCTGAAATCTGATGCCTCCCTTTTCCTACGCAATTCTTTACTAAAAAATCACACACAATTTACAAAATGCACCTCCAGCATATTCTGAATATTTCATCCAATTAAATGAGTAATGCCACTTTCTTTGAAAACTTAAATTTCTGTCCATAATTTTAGGGAAGATGTTGTAACCAGGAGCGGAATTCACGCATATTTTAAAAGCTTTTCCTTAGTCATATCATCAACTTTCTTATTTATATATAAACCAATGTCAAATTCACTTACTGCATTTACGAGGTCCTTATTTTTAATCGTGTGCAATAACGGCAGAATCGTCACACGCTTGTTGAAAATTAGCAATATTAGAGATATTAGCATCGGTGCTACTATCGTTAGTTAAATTATTGTCAAACAGATCACGGATGTTCGTCGTAAGACGTTAATCATCAAAATATAGTGTTTGTGTATGTATTTTGATGTTGGGAGTTTGATGCAAAAGAAACACAACCCCAAGAGAAATAAAAAATTAGATAAAAAAAAAATCATTGCCACGGGTAAAACACAATGAATGATGAACGAAAATTAATAATCTAACAAGTTCTAATAAGAAAACACGAGCACAACATTCGGTTTTCAAAAAGCTGAAAGTATACGACAAGTGTTTCCACAAAGAAAGAGAGAGGATATATATATATATATATATATATATATATATATATATATATATATATATATATATATATATATATATATATATATATATATATATATATATATATATATATATATATATATATATATATATATATATATACACACAAAACTAAATTTACCTTGTTTTGTTACGTTACAATAATATTTTTAAAACAAATAAAGTTCTTAATGAATTCGGGGGGGGGTCTTCTTAGAGATGTGCTTCTCTGATTTCCTAAAGAATGATTACTGTTTCCGTGGGATAAGTTCCTCGGAGAGCGTATTACAGAGGTGATTCTCTCCGAAATGGAGTTGTACATTTCATATTCTTTCCATTTAACTAAACCTAACAAAATTTGGTTTAACACTTCTTGTTCTCGTACTATTCGCTGCAGGGATGACGACGCCTTCAGGGATTACCGTCGTCTTCCAACTCCAGAAACTCGGGTAATTTATATTTGATCACGATGTTGTGAAAAGTCTATTGTCCGTAACACTAAAACTATTTTGTCCTTAGAAAATGCAATAATCTTTCTGGCTCCCCTTGCTCACACCCTCTTTGGAATTTTGTTGAAAATGTCAGCAACTTTTCTCCCTCCTCTTATATCTTTCGACTTCACAATTGACATTTTTCCTTCTACAGCTCTTCCCTCAAAATTAATTCCACCTTAGACGATTCCGGAGCAATTCCTCATCCTTCAACAACTTTCGACTCATTTAATTTTGTGCCTAATATTGTATTTCTTCTATAGACGTTGTTTCTGCTATCTCTCTCTCTATTTATCTATCTCTCTCTCTAAACACAGGTACCTAAAAAGGAGGACCTCTCTAAACCCTCAAATTATTTATCTTCCTATTTCTTTAATTCATTTCTTTCAAATGTTTTTGAACTTATCCTAACAGGAGGACTTGGAAATATCTCAATTTTCCTAAACTTACCTTAGATCGCCAGTATTACTTTCATAAGAAATACTCTACTGGGACCTTCTTTCTCTTCTCTCTGACCCTTGGTCCTCTAATATTTCTGCATTTCGGTGAATTTTTTGCTGTGGCGAAAGATATATCAAAAGTCTTCGATTGAGTTTGGCACTAAACTTTGATTTCCAAACCTCGATCTTTCGTTATTTATCTTCCTCTCTTTGACTTTTCTATTTCCTTTCCGCTTGTTCTACAGCAGCTGTTGTTGACTATAACTGTTCATCCTTTAAACCTATTAATAGTGGTGTTCCTCAGGGATACTTCCTATCCTCAACTCTTCCTCTATTTTCCTTTAATGATCTCTCTTTATTACTTCATCACCAATCCACTTCTATGCCGATGACTCCACCCTTCATAACTCCTTTGTTTTCGAAAGACGACACTCTCAGCAGGCATTAATTGACACTAAGAAAATGGCCCTGCAGCAGCTAACCTCCGATTTTTCTCGTATTTCTATTTGGGGCAGGGAAAACTAAGCTGTTTTCAATGCTTCAAAAAATCACTTCCTTCATCTTACTAGTCATAGTAATCCACACAACAATGATATCTTCTTCGAAAACACTCAACTGAGACCTTCATCTGTTCTAAATATTCTTGATGCTCCATTTTCTTGGAAGGATCACATTACTTCACTCTCTAAACAAGCTCCTGAGAGGTTGGATGCTCTGGGGCGCCTTCGAAATTTCTTCAAGTTTCCTCAATAGTTTGTTTTATTTAGGGTTGTTGTTCACCCCTGTATTAGTACTTCTCATACATCTTGAGCATTTCCGCTCACATAGCTCCCTTTGAAAAGGCAGAGTGTATTTTACGAACTTTTGTGTCACTTTCTGTATACTTTCGCTATTCCAACGGACACCGCTCTTCTAAAATCTCAAGTCGCAGACTTCCTCCATTGAGAAAGGCTTTTGTGACACCACTTTCTACACAGTCTCATCATTTCTCCGTCTAACTCCCTGACCCAAGACTTAACCGCAATGATCAATCTTATATGTACTCTACTGGTAAAATCTGGAGCACACTAACTTTTTCTATTGTCCCGGCTTCGTTAGACTTACACACTTTTCGACGCCGTGTATCAGGACTTTTTTTTTTTCTCCATACCCAAGGTAGGACTTTCGTCCTGTCAGTAGGATCTTCCGCATTTAATCCCAACTCGGGTGGAAATTAGTAGAACTCTGACCTTTACCTACTAGAGAATATATATATATATATATATATATATATATATATATATATATATATATATATATATATATATATATATATATATATATATATATATATATATATATATATATATATATAATGGCAGGAATTTTTTCCTGCAGTTGACACCACCCTGTAGCATGCGGGATATGGTGTAATGCATATATATATATATATATATATATATATATATATATATATATATATATATATATATATATATATATATATATATATATATATATATATATATATATATATATATATATATATATATATATATATATATATATATATATGAGCCTGAAAATTCAGGTCATTAAAACTGTTATTTAAATGAAAGCTGTTAACTTTTTAACCATTTTTTTTTTACTTATGTCTCCATTTTAAGGTCTCCTCATTTCTGTAATTGATTTTAATTTCTACATTTATTTAAATATTTTTCTGAACTTCGATTGTCAATTTTCTTAATACATTTATTTCCAGAAGCTTTAAGAGGGTTCAATCCTAATTATTCGTTCAATAATTTCAGTAAAGGATCAAAATCCCTTTTTAGTGGACGTTGACGATCAAGTTTTCGATATTTCTTCAACAGAATTTTTGAATCGACGAAAATTTTTGGTTGTATTTTTAAGTGACTGCGATGACGAACACAATCAAGAAAGTTTTATTAATGAATTAAAAATGTAAGTTCTTTTCTTTTTATATATATATATATATATATATATATATATATATATATATATATATATATATATATATATATATATATATATATATATATATATATATATATATATATATATATATATATATATATATATATATATATATATATATATATATATATATATATATATATATATATATATATATATATATATATATATATATATATATATATATATATATATATATATATATATATATATATATATATATATATATATATATATATATATATATATATATATATATATATATATATATATATATATATATATATATATATATATATATATATATATATATATATATATATATATATATATATATATATATATATATATAAGTAAAGGTTAAGAAGCTATCTGAGCTTCGATATTTGGAAAATATCGATATTCGAAAATATCGATATATCGAAACATCGATATACCAATTCAAATATTATTCTAATTATTTTTATAATTATTATTATTTAGTTTTCTAGCGTACCTAGTTCGACTTATCATAACCTAAACTACCGAAGTTGCCGTAAAATACAGGCCTAACCTATACAAGAACGTTGCAATGAGATACCGATTAAAATCGAAATTTCAAAATATCGATATAAAAAATATCGAAGCTCAGAAAGCTTCTTAGCCTAAACCATATATATATATATATATATATATATATATATATATATATATATATATATATATATATATATATATATATATATATATATATATATATATATATATATATATATATATATATATATATAATACAGTACACATATATCATCTCAGGTGAGAAAAGCATAGGATCCTTCATGAAATTCACGAGAGTCTAGTTAATCTAAATTATTATTCATATTATAGGCCGACGTGAACCGGTACACTTCAAAGGAAGTGGAAAAAATAAAAAAGATAATGTTACAAACTTACCAGTATAGTGTATGTAAGAATATATATATATATATATATATATATATATATATATATATATATATATATATATATATATATATATATATATATATATATATATATATATATATATATATATATATATATATATATATATATATATATATATATATATTAGGGATGGAGCGATACCAAAATTTTTACCGATACCGATACCGATACCTAAAAATTACCAGATACCGATACCGATATCGATACCGGTATCGGAAAATATGCCGATACTACTACCGATACCGATACCGATACTTTACTCTTGTCCAAAAAATTTGCCGATACCGATACTGAAAAGGCCGATACCGATACCGGTATCGGAAATATGCCGATACTTGCCGATACCGATACCGATACTTCACTCCATCCCTATATATATATATATATATATATATATATATATATATATATATATATATATATATATATATATATATATATATATATATATATATATATATATATATATATATATATATATATATATATATATATATATATATATATATATATATATATATATATATATATATATATATATATATATATATATATATATATATATATATATATATATCCTCCGGTGGGCAAAGGCCAGAAGCCTACCGAATTCCACCGGAGTTGGAAAAACATTATTCTGGTCGATGGTGGCCGATGTGTACAGATACACGGCGTTTGAAAGTATGCAAGTCAAAGGAAGTTGGGAAAACAGATAAAGGGAGTGTGTTCCAGAATTTGCCAGTAGAGTATATGTGGAGTCATCAGCATAGGAGTGGATAGGAGATGAAGTAATAAAAAGAAGATCATGAAAAGTAGAAAGTATTGGGAATAGAACTGAACTCTGAGGAACACCACTGTTAATAGGTTTAAAGAAGAAAGGTGGCCGTCTACAATAGCAGCTATAGAACGACCGGAAAGGAAATTAGAGAGAAGATCACAGATGGAAGGATAGATACCGAAAGAGGTTGATTTAATTATTAAAAAACACTTACATTTCAATTTTGGTTTCTAACGAGTTCTGAGTTATAAGCGCAAGTAGCTCTAGTGTGTTCAAAATCGCCTAACAAGGTTTTTTGTGTTGCCATTCATAATGGGAATCTAGTTTCAGGGAAATTTTGAAACTTCAAAATAAACCAGAGATTTTGTATTTTACTAAGAAGCAAAGATGTAAACCAAAAATTAGCTTCATCTTTAAATCATAAAATATTTAATTAAATCTAAAATATAAGGATTTTCAATCATATTTAGAAAAATTTCAGAGGACGTGTGCATAAAAATCTGAAAAGAAATTTTTTTTTACCTCAAATATGTGACACTCTAATATATATATATATATATATATATATATATATATATATATATATATATATATATATATATATATATATATATATATATATATATATATATATATATATATATATATATATATATATATATATATATTGTTGGGATTTCTGTTGCGTGAAACCCATGAAAATGCTTTAGGCAGTAATGGTAACTGCTTTTGCCGAGAATAAACCTTATTCTATTAAAATTTAGCCTACAAATTAATAAAAGAAATTAATAAAGAACTCACCATTTAAAATATTCTGCAAATTGTAAAGTAACGGGATTTATTTGATTTCCAAAGTAAATTAACTTGGATGTTTGGCTCTTTTGTATAAGCGCATAAGTAAATTTTTATAAGTAGTTAATGAGGTAACTTTTCAGCCTAGTAGGAACATAAACTTAAACCCAACAAGCAAGAACCCTCAAAACTCTGCTCAAAACTAAAGCCTAGTAAATAGTAAAGTCCAGTCATACATTCAATTCAAGTTAAAACACTAACTCAACCCTAGAATAATAAAAATGTCAATTTAATTCAAATAGCAATATTTAAAAGATATCAGGGAAGAGTAATCAGGTTAGGCCCTAACTTCTTTACAAAGCTCTATGAAATTCCCACTCTAGGGTTAACAGTATATATAACTACCAATGGCTAAAAGTAATTTAAAATGTTAATTGAGGGAATACTCATCTTTCTCGACGACTTGTTCTGACTTTGATGAGTATTCTTTAGTTAAAATATGTTAACATAACTGTCAAAGATGACTTACTTTTCCGACGTTAAAATTGCAAGTAACCTGCCTAGCTTTCAAAAACATGAACCTAGTCATCAACATGTAAAATGTTGTTGTTTGTAAGAAAGTTTAGGGCGTATTTGATACTTCAAAATCTATTAATTAAATATAAAATATAAGGATTCTCAATAATATATATATATATATATATATATATATATATATATATATATATATATATATATATATTATATATATTATATATATATATATATATATATATATATATATATATATATATATATATATATATATATATATATATATATATATATATATATATATATATATATATATATATATATATATGTAATAAAGGAAAAAATTATAGTATAATATCAAATTGTGCGAAAAAATTTAATTGTTACCTCAAAATTATCATTCTCTTTCAAATTTAAAGAAAACTTTTCTAATGAAGAATTTAGGGAGTAACTATATTATGCTACACTTAAAAATTTTATTTATTAAAAAATACTTTTACAATATTTAATGATTCGAATATTATTTTCCGAATGTGAATTTAACAATTATTCAATAAAAGTTTTAAAATATTTATGAGTATTTGTGTTGCTGAAATTAGGAATGGAGTATTTTTATTCTAAAGAAACTACAGACGAAACTAATTTTAAAATGAATTAAGAAAAGTTTAATGAAGATCGGACCTGAATAATACTTTTGTATAATATTTAGAAACAAAATTTACTATAAACATTTTATCTATACTTCAAATTCGGACTTAAATTATCTCATGACTGTGTGTATATTTATATATATATATATATATATATATATATATATATATATATATATATATATATATATTATATATATATATATATATCGACCTATATTGGATGAGGATATATATACAGCGTTGGCAGTAACGCGTTACATGTAACGGGCGTTACAAATGTAACGAGTAACGGTAACGCTTCAAAGGGTTTTAAAATGTAACGCTGTAACGGTAACGCTACCCCATTTTTACAAATTATAACGGGTTTTTCCGTTACTCGTTACTCGTTACATCCTACACACGAAACTCCACTGTGTTGACATTTTTGTTTATTTTTATGGAAACGAATTTTAATTTTTCAAGATTTTTAATATATATATATATATATATATATATATATATATATATATATATATATATATATATATATATATATATATATATATATATATATATATATATATATAATGTTCTATCTAAAATTTTTGAAACTCTTCTCAACTCTCATTTCCTGGATCATTTGGAGTCTCATTCTCTTCTTTCTGATCACCAGTATGACTTTCGGCGTTCGAGGTTAACTGGTGACATACTTTCCTATCTTACTGATCTATGGTCTTCTGCCCTTAGGGACTTTGGGGAGTCTTGTGTGGTGGCGCTTGACATATCCAAGGCTTTTGACCGGGTATGGCATGCGTCACTGCTCTCCAAGCTCCCTTCCTTTGGGTTTCCTCCTTCTCTTTGCTTACTATTGTCTAGTTTTCTCTCAGATCGTTCCATTTCGGCAGTTGTAGATGGAGCGACCTCTTCTTCCTTTTCTGTCAACTGTGGTGTTCCTCAGGGTTCCGTTTTATCTCCAACCTTATTCTTACTTTTCATTAACGATCTTCTCAACTGCACTTCTAACTCTATTCACTCTTATGCTGATGACTCAACTCTACATTCTTCTACTCATTTCAAATTTGCTCCTTCTTTTGCTTCTAGAGTTGCTTCTCGTCTTCAACTTTCCGATTCTATTCTTGCCGATCTGGATGGGATTTCCCGGTGGGGACATAGCAACCTTGTGAAATTCAACTCTTGAAAAACTCAACTTCACATCTCCCTCTCAAAAACACCTCCTAACTTTCCTATCCTCTTCGATGGCTCTCCCGTCTCCCTATAAATAACATTAACATTCTTGGTCTAAACATAAACAACAAACTGTCTTGGAAACCACATATCACAATGGTTGCTAAAGCGGCCTCTAAGAAGCTGGGAGTTCTGTTCAGATTGCGAGAATTTTTTTCTTCTGAGCAGTTACTCCAAATATATAAGGGTCTTATTCGTCCTTATATGGAGTACTGTTCTCACATTTGGGGGGGCTCCGGCTCCTCCTCTCTTCTGGATAGGGTTGAGTCAAAAGCTCTCACTTGACCCTCTGTCTCTGCGACGTGACGTTGGCGCGCTATCTCTTTTCTACAGGTACTACAATGGCAGGTGCTCGAGGGAATTGGCCTCTCGCATTCCTCCACCGTTGCGTCGTCCTCGTTGCACAAGGGGTGCCCTGCTTTCGCACCAATTTTGTGTGGACGTAGGAAATCCCAGGCTAGCCCGTTGTGGTACCTCCTTCTTTCCAGTCACCTCTATTCTGTGGAACTCTCTACCATCATTTATTTTTCCTCCTGTATTTAATCTTCCACTCTTCAAGGCTTCCGTCTGCGCCCACCTGAGGGCTGTGTGTTAGGTATGTGAGTGTGTGTTTGAATGAGCTTTGTGCATGTGTGTGTGCCCCCTCCTTGAAAAGGGCTCTGCCCGTGAGTGGTGGCGTTCTGTAAAATATATATATATATATATATATATATATATATATATATATATATATATATATATATATATATATATATATATATATATATATATATATATATATATATAAAGTTACTATAAATAAAATCCTTATGTCTTTCTTTTTTAATTTTATTTATGCTCAATATGGTTACTGAAAATTTTTATCATTTATTATTAAGTGATTAACTATGTTTAAATAGATCTTAATTATTACTATTATTATTATTATTATTATTATTATTATTATTATTATTATTATTATTATTATTATTATTATTATTATTATTATTATTATTATTATTATTATTATTATTATTATTATAATTACCTAACTTTACAATACATTATTACTGTCAATTTTTTTTTATTATTTCCATTATCATTATTAATATTAATAATATCTACTCTTAATACTTTGCATACCGTCCAATAAAATTAAACAATGTTGAAAGAAGATCGGCTAACTAGGGTTCAAAGTGAAGCACAATTCAGATAATCTTCTACGTTTATTAATAAAATAAATTATAAAAAATTTCAAATATGGATAATATTGCATCACTAAATTCCATAAATGTATATCATTTATTGCACTAAACTTATTTAATGAAACTTAAAATATATATAACAATTTTAAAAACTATATTTATATTATTTGGTCAATGATAGTAATATAAATTGCACTTTTTGAATAAAAGTTTAAAAACTGTTAGTTAATCCAATGATTTAATCTTCAGCAGTAAATATGTATACATATGATCATGTACGAAAACTGTAAACTAATAATTAAGCCCGAAACTGACCAAAAGTAACGCGTTACATGTAACGAGTAACGGTAACGCTTCAAAGGATTTTAAAATGTAACGATGTAACGGTAACGCTACACCTTTTCTCTCAAGTAACGAGTAACGGTAACGCTACCCAATTTCATGTAACGATGCCCATCTCTGTATATATATATATATATATATATATATATATATATATATATATATATATATATATATATATATATATATATATATATATATATATATATATATATATATATATATATATATATCTGTCCACCGCTCACGGGCCAAGTCCTTTCAATGAGGGGGCAGAACTAAAAAATAAAAGAGAAACCCACCCAATCCCGACTAACACAAATCTCTAAGGTGGGCTCAGACGGAAGACTTAAAGAGAGGAAGATTAAATATAGGAGGAAAAACAGATGATGACAGAGTTCCACAGAACAGAAGTCGCTGGAAAGAAGGTTTAATTATATTCACACAATATTCATGGGAAAGCATGGCTCCCCTTGTGCTACGAGGGTGACGCAATGGTAGAAGAAAGCGAAAGGTCAATTCACTCGAGCATCTGCCATTGTATTACCTATAGAAAAGAGACAGTGCACCAACGTCACGTCGTAGATACAGAGAGCCAAATGAGTTTGAATGGAGCGAACATTTTATTTATCTCTTAGCTTTAGACTCAACCCTATCCAAAAGAGAGGTGGAACCGAAACCTCCCCCAAATGTGAGAACAGTACTCCATACAAGGGTGAATAAGACCCTTGTATAATTAGAACAACTGTTCGGAAGAAAAAAATTCCCGCAATCTGAACAATATCCCCAGCTTTAGGAAGCCGCCTTGAAGTGTGATATGAGGTTTCCAGGAAAGTTAATTATGTTTAAACAAATAATGCTAACATTGTTTACAGGTAAGACGGTTGAGCCGTCGAAAGAGATAGGAAAAGTGGAAGATATTTTCGAGGGGGAGATGTAAAGAAGATGAGTTTTTAAAAAGTTGAATTTCATAAGGCAGAGGCGACTCAACCGGGAAATCCATCCAGATCGGCAAGAATGGAGTCAGAAAGTTGAAAACGAGAAGTAATTCTAGAAGCAAAAGAGGGAGTAGATTTGAAATGAGTGGAAGAATGGAGAGTTGAGTCATGGTTATATATATATATATAATATATATAATATATATATATATATATATATATATATATATATATATATATATATATATATATATATATATATATATATATATATATATATATATATATAATATTAAAAAAATATTCTTACTTTACTTGAAACTACATTCCCCCAGTGCCAGTTTGTTCTTGTAAATTATAATTCCCTCTCAATTCACACTTTCTTCAGACACAAGGAATCTATCCCAATGTTTCTCAGATCCTCATTAATTTACTTATTTAAGTGTGCCATCTGTAATGCGGCGTATGTAGGCCAAACTGGTCTACAATTAAAAGTGAGGATTGATAACATAGAAGAGTTTCCTTCAAAACTGACCTTTCTCTTTCTTCACCTGAGCACTCTACCATAAGAGACCATAGAGATACCCATCCTTTTTCTTCTTCCGATTTCTCTATACTCCGACATTCGTCTTCTCTTCTTGATCGTAGGATATTGGAGTCCTTATTTATAAAAACTAATTCCCCATCCTTAAATGATCAAGCTACTTCTACTGTTCTTTTCACACAATGATGAAGTTATTTTTCCCAAAATAGTCCAGCCTTTTTAATATTTCTTGGTGTTGCAAAACTTCGACTTTTGTCTTGGTTTTTGTTCATGTTATTTTAATATCAATATTATTCCTATATTTTTATTATTTTACTGTAATTATTATTATTATTTTGGTATTTTAAAAATAGTTAATGAATTTATATTTGGTTTATATTTTAAGTTAGAAAATTTTTAGAACTTAGATTGTGCTGAAGACGGACCGAGTTAAGGTTTGAAACGTTCACACTGTAATAAAAAAATATGTGGAGACCCTTGGTGTTGGATTTAACCTTTCTGATTAGATTGAAGTACACAAGGAACAAAGCTATCTCAACTTTACATATATATATATATATATATATATATATATATATATATATATATATATATATATATATATATATATATATATATATATATTATATATATATATATATATATATATATATATATATATATATATTTCAGATATTTAGAATTCGATGTATTTCACGTGAAATGCTCCTCCAAGGAAGGAAAATTCATATCTATGAGAGATTATTTTTATGGCAATTATTCTGCACTTTTGAATGACACAATTGGAGATTATTATTTCGCTTTAACATTGGAAGACGCATTATGTAAGAAGAATCTCTCTCTCTCTCTCTCTCTCTCTCTCTCTCTCTCTCTCTCTCTCTCTCTCTCTCTCTCTCTCTCTCTCTCTCTCTCTCTCTCTCTCGTCTCTCTCTCTCTCTCTCTCTCTCTCTCTCTCTCTCTCTCTCTCTCTCTCTCTCTCTCTCTCTCTCTCTCTCTCTCTCTCTCTCCTCTCTCTCTCTCTCTCTCTCTCTCTCTCTCTCTCTCTCTCTCTCTCTCTCTCTCTCTTATACCGTTTTTTATATATATATATATTATATATATATATATATATATATATATAATATATATATATATATATATATATATATATATATATATATATATATATATATATATATATATATATATATATATATATATATATATATTGCGTGAGTGTTTGTGTGTTGAAGGTTCCATATATTTATTTATTGAGGGAAAAAAAAACAATCACATCCCTTGTTTTTTAACACTCACCTCCTCACTGGTCTCGTACTTTTCGTGATGAAGACACTTCCTTTAGGAATATTCTCTTCCTCAGACTATAGAAACTAATACTATTTACGTATAAATATTTCTTTAATTCTTATTTCTTTATTCCTTTCCAGGACATGCCAAAAATACTCATTTTTCTTTTAACAAAGTAATAGTCTCTTGATTTATTATTTTTTCTTTTCACTTGGCAGTTTGCAGAAAATGTCTATTTTGTTTTTTTATTCTTTTAAATCCGCTTATTACTTCTGACGGTTCTGCAGCTGTCATATCATCTGCCAAAGACAAAGTCTTAGAATAAACATATACCACCAACTTTTCCTTAGACGATTCCGATGCTATCATGCTATTCCACACTCTCTCAATTTAATCATGTCTAAGATTATAATATCTCTCTACTAAAGCTGTGATTTCTGCCTCCCCTCTGAGTTTAGTATTAGAAATGTGTTTGTTTATATACTATTCCTCCTGTCGTTTTCAAAATTTTTACTTCTGATTTTGTATCCTGCCTTAAGAAATTGTTTTGTCACTTCAGATCAAATTGGACCTATCCTTCTTGTTGAAAATGGGTGTTTTTGCAACAGTTCTAAAAATATGGTACTTTCTCAAACTTCAGAATAGAATTCTTTTGTTCTACCTTTCCTCTTTCCAAACCTTTCGAATTCAACTTTATAACATTCCTTTTAATCTTTTCTCTGGTCCTCAGTATAACTTCCACAACGATCTCTTGGCAAATGATATTTTTTTGGTGTTTCTCACTTTTCTTCATCTGTTCTACGATTTGCAGAGAATTTTTACAGAGTTTCTTAAAATTTCGAAATCTTTTTCATTCGTTAGAACTGAGAACAAATCTAAAAAAAATTTCCAACATTAATCTTTCTTTCTAGATGTTCACCCTTTACGTATTATTATTATTATTATTATTATTATTATTATTATTATTATTATTATTATTATTATTATTATTATTATTATTTGTTTTAAGGTTCGGACTACGCTACAGAACAGTTTTATGTCTCTTTACACTACGGTGCAGTACCATTGGTTTTAGCACCTTCAGAGAGTTCCAGAATTCCTCGGAGTTCCTTCATCAATGTTCAGGATTTTGGAGGATTGAGCGATTTGACTTTTTACTTGAAAGAAGTTTCGAGAAATAAATCTTTGTATTTAAAGTATGTCATTATAATTTTCTTAGTTATAAGATTGTATTAATAATTTTTTATATTTGTTTTAATATTGTTATAGTATCTGTATTATTTCTTTGCACATTTTAGCAACCACTCACGAACAAAAAAAAAAAAGGAGCATACAATGAAATGTTAAAATCAAAGTGGACATTTTTAGACTACAAATAATAAGTTCATGTATGAATCTGAGGCAGCTGAATGAAACACTATTTCAAACGATTGGTAAACAACTCGTTGGAAAACATTGAGTCAAGACCTAAAATGAATTAATTAATAAGGAAACCTTTAAAAACTGCAGTTCTGGGAACCTGGAGAGAGAATAGGAGATGGGAGGAGAATTGAGAGAAGCTTTGTAAATATGTACAAAACAACAAATTCAATGCAAGAACGGAATAAGAGAGCAAAGAAATGTTCGAGGTGAAAACTGAAATTAAAAAGGGTAATGTATTTTCACTGATTCCTTTTTAGTTGATAGTATTGTTGAGAATAAATTATAATAGTGTAAACCAAAACTGTGTGTATTACAAGTTGACTAAGAGAAATGAAACAAGAATTTAATAGAGAAAATTAAATTTATAAGGAATTAGATGTAAATATCTAAATTATGTGAAGAATTCGGAAAAGAGAGAAATGCACAAATTAAGAGTTTTGAAAAAAAGAAATGAAACTGTCTTCAATAAATGAGACTTTAAAAGTGGAAGCCATTTTTTTAATCAGTATATACGGAAATTTTTATTTTATGTATTTAATTTCTTTATTTTTTTTTAAGAATGAATGATACGCTCACATTTTTTTTTTCTCCTGAAAAAAATTATGTTTTTTTTTTTTTCTCTAAATTTTCCAGTTTTTGGTCGACACAACTCTTATACCCTAAGTTCCTCGGCATACTTTTTGGAAAGGTTGCAATACGGGGTTTGTTTTTAATTTGTCCAAATCTCTGAAGCAATAATAATTAAATAGGGAGAGACCATCTTTTTCTATTTTGGAGGCTTACTTGCACACTTCAAGCCTCGTGTATTATTTCTTTGCACATTTCCAACTCTAATAAAAATTAGGAAGCTTCTGAACATAGCTCACTCGAGGAGAACACAATATATATACATATATATAATATATATATATATATATTATAATATATATATATTAGTATATATATTATCTATATATATATATATTATATATAAATATATATATATATTATATATAATATATATATTATATATATTATTAATATATATATTACACATCACCACGGCTCACGGGCAAAGTCCTATTCAAGGAGGGGATGCTAGAACAATTTCGCAGGTGAGCACAGACGTGGGTCTTAAAGGAATTTAGATTAAATTCAGCAGGAAACACAGAGAAAGATGGGAGAGAATTCCACAAAACAGAGGTGGCTGGAAAGAAGGAGGCACCACAGCGAACAAGACAGGAGTTGCCTATGTCTACACAAAATTTATGTGCAGGGAATTCAACCCTTGTGCTACGAGGACGACTAAAGGTGGAGGTATGCCAGTGGACAGTTCCCTCGAGCATTTGCCGTGTAGTACCTATAGAAAAGAGACCAGGGCACCAACGTCACGTCGCATAGGAAAAGGGTCAAGGGAATTGAAAGAGCAGATAGTTTATTATTCTTTTAGCCTTTGACTCAAACCCTTCCAAAAGACGGGGAAACCTGAGCGCCCCAGATCTGAGAACAGTACTCCATACAAGGGCGGATGGGGCCCTTGTATTAAAAAAAAAAAAAAAAAAAAAAAAAAAAAAAAAAAATTGGAGTTTTTTTGCGTTTTTTATTATATTTATTATAATTAATATAATATAATTAATATATATATATATATATATATATATATAATTATATATTATAATATTATTATATTATATATATTCAATTCTCACGGGCAGCCTAAACAGCTCCAACCTTCTTTGGAAGAGGCCACAAAAACAGAGGTGGCTGGAAAGAAGGAGGCACCACAGCGAACAAGACAGGAGTTGCCTATGTCTACACAAAATTTATGTGCAGGGAATTCAACCCTTGTGCTACGAGGACGCCTAAAAGGTGGAGGTATGCCAGTGGACAGTTCCCTCGAGCATTTGCCGTTGTAGTACCTATAGAAAAGAGACAGGGCACCAACGTCACGTCGCATAGATAAAGGGTCAAGTGAATTCGAAAGAGCAGAACAGTTTATAAGTCTTTTAGCCTTTGACTCAAACCCTTCCAAAAGACGGGGAAACCTGAGCCACCCCAGATATGAGAACAGTACTCCATACAAGGGCGGATGAGGCCCTTGTATAATTGGAGTAACTGCGAAGAAGAAAAAAATTCTCGCAGCCTAAACAGAACTCCCAACTTTTTTGAGG
Source organism: Armadillidium nasatum (assembly GCA_009176605.1). Lineage (NCBI taxonomy): Eukaryota > Metazoa > Arthropoda > Malacostraca > Isopoda > Armadillidiidae > Armadillidium > Armadillidium nasatum. Next base: position 48,727 of record SEYY01018647.1, on the reverse strand, counting down.
CCACCCTAACAACCATTGTGATGTGAGGTTTCCAAGACATTTTTTTGTTTATGTTAAGGCCAAAAATATTTATATTATCAAGAGGAGAGACGGGAGAACCGTCGAAAGAAATAGAAAAGTTAGGAGGTGTCTTTGAGAGGGAGATTTCTAGAAGTTGAGTTTTTAAAGAGTTGAATTTCACAAGGTTGAAACGACCCCACTGGGAAATTCTATCCAGATCTGCAAGAATGGAATCGGAAAGATGTAGACGAGAAGCAACTCTAGATGCAAAGGAGGGAGCAGATTTAAAATGAGTAGAAGAATGGAGGGTCGAGTCATCGGCATATGAATGGATAGGGTTAGACGAGCAACTGAGAAGATCATTAATGAAAAGTAGGAATAGAGTAGGAGACAAGACAGAGCCATGAGGAACACCACTATTGACAGAAAAGGAAGAAGTCGCACCATCAACAACAGCCCAAATGGAACGATTAGAAAGAAGCTAGACATAAGTAAGCAAAGAGAAGGAGGAAACCTAAAGGAGGGGAGCTTGGAGAGCAGTGACCCATGCCACACACGGTCAAATGCCTTAGATATGTCAAGCGCCACCACACAAGTCTCCCCATGATCCCTAAGGGCAGAAGACCATAGATCTGTGAGATAAGAAAATATATCACTAGTAGACCTCGAACGTCGAAAGCTATACAGATGATCAGAAAGAAGGGAATGGGATTCCAGATGATCTAAGAAGTGAGAATTGAGAAGGGTTTCAAAGATCATAGACAGATTACAAGTGAGAGCTATAGGGCGATAGTTAGAAGGATCAGAGAGGCTACCTTTTTTTGAAATAGGATGGGCTAATGCGCGCTTCCAACACTGAGGAAAAGTACTAGCATTGAGGCACAGAGAGAAAAGTTGAACGAGAGTTTTGGAGCTAGCTCAGACGCACACTCCCTTAAAACTCTAGGAGGAATGCCATCCCGGCCGCTTGCCTTCCTAACGTTCATAGATTTCAGAAGCCCATGCACCTGATCAAATGTAATCTCAGGTAAAGGCATGGGACATCTTAGAGGAGAAGAAGTAGTAGGAGGATTGCCGGAGTCGTCCAGGGTTGAATTAGAGGAGAATAAGAGGTCGGAGAGATTAGCCTTTTCAGTCGGAGTGTTAGCAACAGAACCATCAGAGCGGATAAGAGGAGGAAAGGAGGATTTACAGAAGTTGTTAGAAATGCTTTTTTGCAAGAGACCAGAAAGATTTATCAGTAGGAGAATTTAGGAGCTCAGCACACCTTCTTTTAGTGAAAGCCTGCTTTACTCGTCGAAGAATATCCCTGCAACGATTCCGAGTTGAATGAAAATTAGCAAGAGTGATAGGAGAAGGAGAATTTTTCCACTCTCGATACGCGATGTCTCTAGCCTGAATGGCAAGAGAGCAGGCACGATCGAACCATGGATTTTCAAGAGAGAAAGATTTAGGAAGAAGGGATGAACCTGCTCAGTCCCATCAAGCGAATTAGCACACACACACACACACACACACACACACACACACACATATATATATATATATATATATATATATATATATATATATATATATATATATATATATATATATATATATATATATATATATATATATATATATATATACTATATATATATATATACTATACTTATGAGATGTTTCTGGCCGGAGCGGGGAATCCTTTGCACTCGTTGAGCATCCTCTTGCCACTGGGAATAATCTCCGGCATCCGCGATAGGCCTGGCCCAGCCAGCACCGTGAAACTAGGATCTTCCTCGAAAGATATGACAGGACGATAGATATATATATATTATATAATATATATATATATATATATATATATATATATATATATATATATATATATATATATATATATATATATATATTATATATATATTATATATTATATTATATTAAGATTACTTATTTTTATATATATATATTATTAGTATATATTATGGCGTCAAGACTATTCCATATATATATATATATTATGAATATACTTGTATGTTCGAATATCCCAAATATATATATATATATAATATATATATATATATATATATATATATATATATATATATATATATATATATATATATATATATATATATATATATATATATATTATATATATATATATATATATATATATATATAATATAATAAGCTGTATGAATAATATATATATAATAATAATAAATAATAATAATAATTATTTTGTTATTTCAGAGTTGAACATAAAGCATATGAAGATCTGTCTGATTGGATGTCTACTGAGAAATGTATAACGGACAAATTAAATAATAATAATAATAATAATAATAATAATAATAATAATAATAATAATAATAATAATAAAAATTATTATTATTATTATGTTGTTGTGTTTTGTTTATTTTAGTTTTTTTATATTATAAAAAAGAGCAATTATTTTTTTTATATTTCACGTTGAATATTTTCCACATTTCTTTAAATTTTATAAATAAATTTTATATTTTATAGTGCATTTTTCTCTTACATCATTGGATGAATTATTTCTTGCAATAGATCTTCATTTATTCCTACTCCCAGTGTCTGGTATTAGGTAAAGGTAAATCACTATAGTTATATCTAGTTAATTTAAAGGTACAACTAAAGTGAATGTGAAACATTGTAGAACTTGAGTACGCCTAAGTGATCTGCCAGTGCGAACATTTATGTCAGTTTGTTAATCGGGTTGTTATCAATCATTATAAAATTGGTAACACTTCCTGATTGGAAGTTAAAAGAAAATACTTCTTATTTTATGTATCGTTGGTTGGTGATGGATAGATGAGTTCTTACACATTAAAGGAAAAAAATTGAATCATTCAAGAAAAAATTGGATATGCATCTTAAAGAAATTGGCCTTTGAACTTTTAATCAGCTTCAAATTAATATATAATCCGCAAGTAACATTTGATGAACTTATTGCAAGTATGACGCTTACTTTTGAACAGATCTGATCTAAGAAAACGAACTCATCTAATGCATTAAATTAGTTCAATAATCCTCCAAAAAACCTTAACAGACTTAAAACCAAGTCGACATTTACTATTTTGAATATATCTGTTTAAAGAAGTTATCTCAAATGTCACATTCAAAATGTAAATAATTCCTGAACAACACTGAAGATATTTAACAATTTCGACATTTACCTCTTCGAACATATCTGTGAACTCATCCATTGCACTAAATAAATCACATAATACATCAAAACAGTAAATAAATAAAAAACTAGAATTTGGTGGACTGTAATGTCTTTGCTGTATTCTAATTCTTCTTCTTTTCCTTCATTTTTTTTTCCTTTTTCTTCAACTTTTTTTTGTCTATTATTTCAATTTCTTTTTAAAATGTGATTTTTGTTCTTTCTTTTTCTGTTTGTCTGTTTTCTTTTAATTAACTTTTAGAAGGCTTACGCTCCTGATATTATTCCAACTTTGGCTGTTAAAATTAGAGGTTCTAAGCCTGTATCTGGTCTGGTTAGCAATTTAGTATATACTTATCAACTTCAACTTTTCTTTCTTGCCGACAGCGTGGCTCATTCAACGTATCTCCCAAAAAGGGAGGTCCTCTCATAATACTGCATTAACTGAAGTACTTCTGAGGTTTTCAAATCTATCCTTAACTGGAAGATTTGGTAACATCTTAAATCTTCTAATTATGTTTCAGATTATAAGTGAAGCTTTTGTGCGGAGAGCTTTGCTGGCAATCTTTTCCTCTTTTGGTCCATTGTTCTACGACATTTCGGTAAATCATTCACTGTATTGCTGGTTGTAGAAAGTTTTCAGTAGAGTCTGGCACAAAGTTTTGGTTTCTCTCTGATTTCCTTTCCGATTGTTCTATAACAACTATTCTTTATCCTTTAAATATATTACGTGTCCATCACTATTGGTGTACCTTATAGTTCTGTCAAATAATAACTCTTTTCAACTCTCATTAATGCCCTTCTCTCCATTGGCGTAACTAGAAAATTTTTCTGGGTGGGTCATGACCCCCTCTTTCAGCAAATCTAAATTAGAATTAAGATTTTATATATATATATATATATATATATATATATATATATATATATATATATATATATATATATATATATATATATATATATATATATATATATATATATATATATATATATTACAGTTATCACCATCGCTCACGGTCAGCATTTTTATTGAAGAGGGAATGTTAAAATTATGGTGAAAGCATCAAGAGTAAAACTCGAGTAAAATTTCCACATATCACAAATTTTACAAGTTGAGGGAGATTAAATTCGGCGGGAAATAGATGGTGGAAGAGAATTCCACAAAACAGTGGTGAATGGAGAGAAGGAATCACCACAACAAAACAGGTCTAAATCAGTTGCCAGTGTCTACACAAAATCATTTGCAGACACTGTACCCCTTGTTATGCAACCGGGACCCCGTTGAAAAGAGACAAAAAATAACGCCACCTTACAAATAGTTTATGTCTTTTGGTCTTTGACTCGACCCTATCAAAAAGAAATATGGCTGAAACTTGAGCCTATCAAGATATGAGAGCAGTACGTACCCCAAATTATCGATGTGTGAATGAATTGAGTTAGTTGAGCAACCAAAAAAGATCATTAATGAAAAGTAGGAATAGGGTAGATGATAAAACAAAATCCTGTGAAACACCACTGTTGACAGGAAAGAAATAAGTAAATAAGTCGCTCCATCAACAACGGCTGATTTTGAATGATTAGAAAGAGAGCTAAATATAGGTAATAATGAGTAGAAACCCAAGAGAGGGAAGTTTGGAAAGCAGAGACGCATGTCATAACCAGACAAAAGTCTTGGATTTGTCAAACGATTTCAAACAAAACTTCCCAAATCCCTAAGGGCAGAATATAAATCTCTGAGGTAGGAAAGTTTATCACTAGTGGTACTCTAGCCCTGAAGGCCAATGCTGATATTCAGAAAGAAGGGAAAGGGACTCCACATGATTCAAAAAATGAGAGTGAGAATGGTTTTAAAACACGCTGACAGGATACAAGTGAGATATATAGAATGATAGTTAGGAGGATCAGAGCAGCTACTTTTCTTAAGAATAGAATAGATTGGACAAATGTACGCTTCCAAATAGAGGGAAAGTATTAGTATTGAGGCTAAGAGAGAATAGTTGAACGAGAAACGACGCTACTTTGAAGTACAGTCCCTCAAATCTCAGGGAGGAATGGTATCCTGGATGCTTGCCTTCCTAACGCTCATAGGTTTATACAAGCCCATGCAACTGATGAAATGTAATCACAGGTAAAGGAATGAGACAACTGAGAGAAGAAGGTGGAGAAGAATTGTCAGAGTCGTACAGGGTTGAATTAGAGAAAAACAAGTTGCCAAATTTGCCTTTTCATTTGGAGAATTAGCAACAGAACCATCAAAGCCAATATGAGTATTAAAAGCCGATTTACAATAGTTGTTAAAGATGTTTTTAGGAAAAGGCTAGAGAGATTTATCAATAGGAGATCTTTCGAGATTAGCGCACTTCTGTTTGGTTAAACTCACTTTTCTCGTCAAATAATATCCCTACAACGATCCCTACCTGAAGTAAGATGAACGAGAGTGATAGGAGAGTAGGGAGACCAAGAATTTTTCCACCTTGGAAACGTGTTTTCTGAGGCCTGAATGGAGCGAGAACAAACACGATAGAACCGTGGGTTTTGAAGAGAGAAGATTTAATACTATATAGGGGAAGAAATGAGCCTGTACATCTCATCAGTGATTACAGCTCCAAACTTACAGTCACTACAGGAATATATATATATATATATATATATATATATATATATATATATATATATATATATATATATATATATATATATATATATATATATATATATATATATATATGATGATGATGATGAAGAAATAACTCTCTTTCCATTTGAGGTGTTGTTCTCACACTCTTAATTTGGTATGCACAACTGATACCAAAATCATGTGCCCTGAAATTCACGGTAGTGCAATGAGAAAATGTTCTGTCATATGGAACTTATCAGGAAGGCCCAAATCAGCAAAAATTATAAAGTCATTGCTGAATTGTCCGTTAACTTTACCATGCGTAACAAGGTGGAATTCACTATAGAATAGCTTGTCATTACTTTTGAAGCATAGAATTCCTTTTCACGAACTTACAAAGAATTTAAGCCGTCCATCATTTCGTGCAATTGAACTTGAATATCTTCAGGAATACGTCACTGTCATGAGCTCTCTTGCTAATGCGCTTGACAGACTACAGGCGGACAAGGATTTCTTCTATGGAGCTTTGTTGCTAACAATTCTAGCAGTGGAAAAAAATTATGCACCTTAATAATGAGCCCCTTCAGTATTGTTAACCACTTCTGAACGCCATATCAAAGGGTGTTTCAAATAGGTTTCGGAAGTTTCCCAATTTGAATATTTACCTTGAAACTAAAATAGAAGTATTGACTTCTGTGTCAAATCCAATTTCAAGTTAAAATGGCTGACAATTAATAATAACATCAATACTACTGCTATGAAGAAAAAAAGTCCAAGAAATGCTGATGAATTCTATAAAAGTCTTATAAGAAAATAGCCTGAATGATGCAGTTTCTGAAAGTAGCGCCGATGACTTTTTTGATTATGAAATATCAACTGACACTACCACGGAAATGGAGGTCCTTAAATTTTTTGTCGAATCAAAATCTTCACTGAAATCTCGACATCAGTTTCCTGGTATTTTGCAGGATTTTTTTTAAAAAAAATACAACACCCATTACCATCATCAGCACCAGTAGAAAGACCTCAATTTGGCCGGTCATTTTCACTCTCCTAAAAAGAGGCAGACTCTCTGATGAAATGTCTAGTAGTTTGGTATTTTTAAATGGAAATTCAGTGTAGGAGTAAAATCAGGTCTCCTAACCTTTTTATATATATATATATATATATATATATATATATATAATATATATATATATATATATATATATATATATATATATATATATATATATATATATATATATATATATATATATATATATATATATATATATATATATATATATATATATATACAGAGAGAGAGAGAGAGAGAGAGAATATCGCAATTAATATGAACATGAATAAAACATTAGTGATTATGACAATAAAAGTAGTCCTAATGACACTGAAAAAGTTTTCCTTTTTATATTCTATTAAAAACAATCAAAGAAAAATGATTATTTTTCTCGCCATATGTTTTGGAACAATTTTCTCACGATTAATCAGAAAATCGAAGGATGGAATTCAAGAACGATTTAATCTTCGAGACTGAGCAATTTGCACGCAATCTTCAAACCGAAATCAAAGGTTATGAGAAACAGAAGATATTGACCTTTTTCCTTGTGAAGTCAGATTTCTTGATAACAGGAGAGGTCTCGAACTTGAGCATATTTTTTTCGATATTAAGTATTAAGCTATTATAAATAATGAGAGTATTCGAAGCCTTGATTTAATCCTCTGTGATGTAAAAGTTTGTATCTAATATTTTGAAACTAAATTTCATTAAGCAGAAATTTTATTAATAAGGAAGGAAAAAGGTTTTATATGAAAGAGATTTTCTTTAAGGAAAAGTTTTTTTTAAGAAGATTTCGATTAATCAGTGATCTAATTTTTAAGAGAATTTGTTTCATATTAGGGAAAAAGTATATATATATATATATATATATATATATATATATATATATATATATATATATATATATATATATATATATATATATATATATATATATATATATATATATATATATATATATATATATATATATATATATATATATATATATATATATATATATATATATATATATATATATATATATATATATATATATATATATATATATATATATATATATATATATATATATATATATATATATATATATATATATATATATATATATATATATATATATATATATATATATATATATATATATATATATATATATATATATATATATATATATATATATATATATATATATATATATATATATATATATATATATATATATATATATATATATATATATATGTGTGTGTGTGTGTGTGTGTTGTGTAAAATTTCAAACTGTTATATATATATATATATATATATATATATATATATATATATATATATATATATATATATATATATATATATATATATATATATATATATATATATATATATATATATATATATATATATATATATATATATATATATATATAAAATTTCAAACGTACCTTATTTATTCAGCTTGCTGATATTCTTATTTAATTAAAAATAAGATTAGTTCTTCGAGTTTTAAATACCGAAAAGTTTTCAATTACTTTTTCACTAAAATCTGGTATTTTACAGACCATTTCGCTCTCTATTGAAAACATCGTTAATTCATTCAATCCCTCATTGCACATGGTACTACGTTTAAAAGTTTTTATTCTCTTCAAAGTTGAGAAACATCTTTCTGCTTCAGACGTCGTCATCGGAGTTGTAATTTAAATTTGTAGTAGTCTGGATATTTTTACAAATTTTTATTCAATCACAATCTCCGAAAAAGAGACGCTGCCAGGCGTACGATGCCGAAAAACTTATTTAAAAAATATAAATTACGTAGATAATAAAATTATTATGTTTTTTTTTTTTTCATTCCCCAATTTTTCTTTATAAAATTTCTTCAAGGATTCCAGAAATGTTATCCTTTTTAACGTAGGTTTAGTAATTTTTTAAATATTTAAGGATGCTAAAGTGCAGTCTGGCCTATATATATATATATATATATATATATATATATATATATATATATATATATATATATATATATATATATATATATATATATATATTGAACAAGGAACAAAAAACATATATAATAAAACCAGTAATTTTTTTCCACAAGAAAAAAAAAAGAAATACAACCTCCCACAACTCGGTACGATGTAAAACTGCTTTAGTCTGTTTGCATTCTTTAAGATATGTCTTTTTAGGACAAACTAGCAACATTCAAATATTAGGAAGACAAACTAGCAACTTGAAAATAACTGCTATTGGAATTTGTCCTTCTTTATTTCGTAAGTTACCAGATCTGTCTTATTTTTTAAGAATAATAAGTTGGCCTAAATTGGGACTGAAATTTTACAGCCCATACTTTATTTAATTTCAATGTGTGAAAAAAAATATCGTACAATAAATTTGCAGTTTCAAAATGCATTTACTTGTTATTTTCTTTATTGATTTATACTTTTCATGTATTAAGTTGTTAAAAAAATGAATTTAAATCACTTTTCTCTGACAAAAATTTCATATTTATTCAACATCCTACGCCTGGTATTTTTAATTTGGAGGGGCTGCAGCCCTGGAGCCCATATAGACGAGCCACCACTGTATATATATGAGAAAAATGTGGGTATGAAGAAAGAATAGATTTTAATTTAAATCATTATGTAAATTTTAAAAGAAATACTATACATTAATAAAAAAAAGAAAAAATCTGCATTGTTCGATAACAGCAAAACTTAAAGATTTCATAAAAAAAAAATGTTATTCCACAGGCTTAGATTTGAGCAACTCCTTAAGTCCCTAAACTAAACATTTGAATTGGCACGCATTATAATTGGCTTTATTTCGTTGACTCAATAAGTGCTTATTTCGTTAAAAGGTTTAAAGGTTATCACTTGGCTAAAGAAGTTTATCATCATCTCTTCTCTACTTTTCTTGAACTTTCGTGCATTTTTACCTTTAAATAACAAATTATTATTATTATTATTATTATTATTATTATTATTATTATTATTATTATTATTATTATTATTAATAGAAGTAGTAGTAGTAAAAGAAGTAGTATAACTATTAGTGGTGGTAATTACAGTTGTTTTTGCTATCACTATTATTGGAACGAATATAATATTTTCTTTAGTTATTATTATTATTATTGTGATTAATATTATTATAAATAATTTTATATTATTTTAATTATTATTGATTTATTATTATTAGTTATTATTATTATTATTATTATTATTATTATTATTATTATTATTATTATTATTATTATTATTATTATTATTATTATTATTATTATTATTATTATTATTATTATTATTATTATTATTTTATTATTATTATTATTATTATTATTATTATTATTATTATTATTATTATTATTATTATTATTATTATTATTATTATTATTGCCCTTGATAGTACTGCTTTTCATGATCGAGATGCTCTGATGATTTAAAAAAAAAAAAAAAAGAAAGAAAGAAAAGAAAAGGAAACGGATAAAAAGAAATAAAATTCTTCAATACCGAAAGAATGAAGACTGAAAATGGCAGGAAAATCAAATGTGAAAATTAAAAATTAAAAAAACATTCTTACAAATCCAGTTAATAAATTTCAATATCTATTCAATTTCTTTCCATTTTAAAATAGAAAAAGTGAAAAATTATGAATAATGTGAGAAAGTTGAAGAATTAAAAAAGTTAGCCATATGCTTTTGATAAAAAAAAAAAAAAAAAAAAAAACCGCAAATAGTTTTCACTTCGATTTTAATGGTAGACTTTGTTAACTTCTGTTACAGGTATTATGTTTTGTCTCACTTCATCTCTCGTCATCTTTAGTCATGTTACGTTATTTTTTCTTACATATATCGCTGTTATACGGTGTCGCTCTTTAGTTATCTCACACAACATCTCATCATATTTTGTTTTTTACACCATTCTCTTTGCCTATCCATATTTTTCACATCATTTCCTGTACATCACATTCTAATCATCATCTTTTCTTTTCAGTCATTTTCTCCCCATATGACATCGTCAAAACAAGGGAAAATTCAGTCACTTAGTAGCATTTCTAACTTCTAGAAAAAGATGTGAATTAGAAGTATTTTTAAGAAATTCTTGGGATTCATCAATGAGTTTTTTTTATTATTTTTTTTAAATGGTGGAAACATTTTCTTTACTTTTATTTTACTTTGAAAAGTAAATAAATATTAATTTATTTAGTGTCAAGCCTAATAAATTTACTTAATTAAGTAGTAACAGAGGTATATCGTCCATCCTGCAAGGTTGCAAAGCATCATTGCTATGTTGCAAAACAATATTAATATGTTGCAAGTCTCTACCCTCCTACTCCCTTACCCCCACTACTCCCTTACTCCCATTACCCCCTTACCCTCTTACTCACCATACCCTCTCTCCCCACACCTCTTTTCTCCCCCAAAATTAAATAATTCAAAATAATTAAATTATAATTAAAATCAATAGAAAATTCTTAACAATAATTAAAATATATTAAAATATTAATAAAATAAACAAAAATAATTAAAAATAATTTAAAAATAAATAAATATAAATAAATACCAGGAAAATATAAAATGCATTCACACTATTTGCTTACAGAAATTTCAATGTTATTTTTGTTAGTCATTATTTTTTATTGTTATTTTTATTAGTATTTTTAAGGAAGTAGATTAGGTTAGGTTAAGATTACGACATTAAAAAAAATTGAAAGTATTCAGTGTTTGTTTCTTAGCTGAAAATTTCATTTTAATAATGAATGATTCTAATTTTGTATAAATTTAACGGATTCAAAGGACGAATTCCTTCCCCCAGAACACCATTTTAGTTTTGTATTAATACATTTAAGTTATACGATTTTTATTTGCATGAATTCTGTAACTGAAAAATGAATAAAGATTATTATTATTATTATTATTATTATTATTATTATTATTATTATTATTATTATTATTATTATTATTATTATTATTATTATTATTATTATTATTATTATTATTATTATTATTATTATTATTATTATTATATATTATTATTATTATTATTATTATTATTATTATTATTATTATTATTATTATTATTATTATTATTATTATTATTATTATTATTATTATTATTATTATGAATTATTATTATTATTATTATTATTATTATTATTATTATTATTATTATTATTATTATTATTATTATTATTATTTTATTATTATTACTATTGAATTTGGTAGTACTGCTTCTCATGATCGAAATGCTCTGATGACTTTAAAAAAAAAAAAAAAAAATGAAAGAAAACGAATATATAAAAATAAAATTCTTCAATACCGAAAAAATGAAAACTGAAAATGGCAGGAAAATCAAATGATATTATTTAATATCGGATATTTTTTACTTTATATTTATCTTTTAGCATTTTTTAACATTATTATGTTGTTGTTATTATATTAATAATACATAGAAACACACTTACTGAACGAAATATTGTGATATTTAATAGATATATTTCACACATACACAAGTCCATACACAGATATACACAGCTACATAAGGATATACACTACAACAAAATGCATGAATTATGTACTTTATAAGCACCATCCCATCAAGTTTAGTAATATTTTTCTTGAAACATATGATATGATATACTCAATTTCAAACCTTCTAACATGAAGTATCTTCAAGGTTCAAAAGCAATTAACGAAATTATATCCAAACACCCATTAGGTGATATCCATACATTTGACTTATCAAATGAGCATGCTTTATATTTACATTGAGATTTTCATATTAATAACACCCATAAACACACAAATAAGAACATGGAAATTAAGACATCTTACCCAAAAATGTATTAATGCATACATATTATAGACATGTAGGCATGTTTACAGCAAAATAATAATCCTTCAATGGTGTTTCACGTTTACAAACTTAAAACATTCCATCATTTGAGCCTCGTGAAAGGTACTTATCCAACTCATTTACCTTCGACACATATTTTCCAACTCTAAATAAATAAAACTTATTCTTTTCAGAAGCATAAAAACTTAACTATCACAAAAACATTTACTAAGATATCAGTTTCACCAAGGTAAAGCTCAAGTATACATAAGAACATGCAGCTAATACCCTTATAAACATGTGAATAAGTAAACTTTAACTTTCAAGCATCTTAAAATACTTAATAAAACAGAAACATTTACCAGAAATAACAGTCACACTTAGGTAGCACTAGGGCATTTAACGATTTTTTACGACATTCCATCCGAAATTTTTTTATATATAAATACAAAAGAGCATAGATTATTTCACAACATATATTTCCGCATTTTTACTTTTAACTTGAACAAACAATAAGCGAAAATTGCATCATTTAATGACAAAAACGAAAAACAAAATACAAATATTTTACATTAAATGTAAATACACATAGTAATTTACATGTTTTTATCTATTACACAATATATTTTTCATTAGAATTAAGTATTTTAAGCTATGTTAATTTACTCGAACAACAGTGCATATACATCAATTTTACTGGAAATTTACCATTATTATTACAGTGGAGCATTAAACACGAATATACAACTCGTCGAAAGGATAGAAACATGCCTACATATGACAGTGAATTATACGATTCAACACAACCCAGCAGTGCTAACTTAGCTCAAAATATATTCAACCTAACATTACATAACCGAACACTACCAAGCATTATCTTTCAATAACGTAACCATAACTAACCTGACAGTACCTAACACCAAAATACTGCTAGCATAGTTCGTAGTATGTGACATAAGGCTAGCATCTCATGAAGAAACTCTTTCCTATCCCTACGGTGTTAGCCTGTGAATAGCTGTTTACTAAGCTAATCTAACCTACTTGAACATAGTATTTTAGTTTATAGTGTCTCAAAATAATAATGAAGTACTTCTTATGGTAAACATCACTCCATAAGATGTTTTTCTCATACTTAATTTTTTCTAACGTTTTCATATTAATATATCCTAATATTGCTTTAGTATGTTTTGGGTTTACGTCATTCTCTTAATAAAACAACCCTAACGTTGCTTTCTTATGTAATGGATGTAACTTAAACTTTATGTTCATAGCTAGTACCTCTTACTCAGCACTCCACTCTAACTACCTGATATTTTTCAAACTCCTAGCTATCAGTGTTAGTAGCTACTTAATCTCCTTTTTGTACAACTTTTCATTCAAGTCCTTAAAAACAAAGGTTATTTCATAAAGGTTTGTCTATATTTACTTCATACATCATGCTAACTTTATCATACATTATTGAGAATGCAGTGTATAATATTTTCCTAACATTTTTAAGCAAACTCAACTTAACTACGCCTGACATAGCTTTTACTTACCGCTATGCTCAATATTACATCTACTCTACTGGTAAAGTCTGGAACACAGTTCCTTCATTTATTTCCTCAACTTCCTATGACTTACACAAATTCAAAATAGAGTTTTGCGACAAGTCAGCCTTTAATTTGATCATATTTCCGCTTTTATCCATGACTGCTGAAAATTGTAGTAGGCATCTGACATTTGTCAGCCAGAGGTGAAGTAAAAAAGGCCAGATAATATAGGAAAGGATGCAAGGTCAAACTGTTTCAAGGATAATGAACTCCCTGCAGAAAGGATATCTTAGACCTAATGTTCAGGTGTTCACAATGGCAACTTATTTTAAGCCTTATGGCTACATGTTCCTATCTTAGTCCTAATGAGCAGGCATACCTTATTTTAGGCTTTGACTTAACACTAATTGTAGCATACCTCTACTGAAGAATTTACTTGTAACATGACATTAGGAACTTTAAGAGACTTAAATAAGTTAATAAAGAAAATTAAATAATAATAATGAAAATAATAATAATAATAATAATAATAACAATAATAATAATAATAATAATAATAATAATAATAATAATAATAATAATAACAATAATAATAATAATAATAATAATAATAATAATAATAATAATAATAATAATAATAATAATAATAATAATAATAATAATAATAATAATAATAATAATAATAATAATAATGACGAGTACTAAGAAGAGAGTTTTAGCAATAATGGATTTGTACCCTTAAAGTAGTTTGGAATTCCATCACTTGGTGTACAAACAAATATCTTTAATGGGAATTGGGGTCCCCACCTTCAGTGGATAACTCTTTAAACGGACCATGCTTTATGTAAGACAGGAAGCGTCCCCGTCTGGGTGTCTCTGTAGATAGTAACTTGGGTGGGTCAAAAAATTCCTTTTTTAAATTTGTCAAAACTACACTATGCACAAGCGTCAGTATCACGGTCTGATACTGTGTGCAAAATTTCAAAGTTATGCAATTCCCCATGCCCCTTGCACACATTACCCACTTTTACGTTATTCTCGGTTTAAAAATCAATCTCAAAGTATCTCAAATGAAATTTACTCTAGATCTCCTGCTTAGCTATGTAAGGTATAAAACATTCACGCACACACACATACATACATGCATACATACGTGCACAAATGGGGATACTTAAGCAAGTTTCCATAAATTTCATATTCAGCTGATATTGTTAGGCCTTATCTATTTGTTATCAATAGAGAACCAGTACTTTATAAAGGTTCGGTAACGGCTAAAGGAGGTTATACAATTGTTGCAAGGGACGTGGAATTCATCTGAAGAAAGATTTCCTTTCCAATCATTACACTTGATAGAATATTTTTAAGAGTTCAAAGACTTATAGAAGCAGCTTCAAAACTAAATAAGATCCCATAAAACAGACGAAAGGATGAGTTTGAAAGTGAAGTAAAATCATATGATAAGATGTTTGACATTTGCACATGCAACTGTCATGATAAAAAACTGGAAAGAAGTCATTGTATATGCAAAATTAGAATACCAATTATTGAATGGGAATCCTTTGTAGGTCAAAAACAAAGGGAAAATCAACTTGGAACAATTGATAAAGCAGTAAGAGGTGCGAGAAGAAGGACGCAAGAAAAACTGGAAAGATTAAATGTTGAATCTATTGCAAGTTTGTAGCATCAGCAGTAGCAGTACCCGAGCAGTAGAAATATGTGGCCCTTCAACCAACACGATTAAACTTTGATGTTATGGAAGAAGATCAAATTAAAAGAAAAGATGGAACTGAATTGAAAGAACATTATGTTATTATAAAAGAACCATATAATATTTATATGACTCATGTTACACCAGATTCTGCCAAGGCCCGATGCATTACTGATGGAATAATAACTTCCTTAATTGATTCTAATATCAAGACTTCCCATAAAGTTATTCTTTGCAATGGGAATCTAGTTAACACTGGAAGAGTTGGTGAAATTTTGAGACTAACTGAAATATATTTGGATAGACTGATACAGTGGTTAATTTTCCTTTTACATGCAAACGAACTTCCATTCAGATACATATTCGAGGCAACTGATGGACAAACATGAGGACCAAAAACTTTTAAGGGTACCATTGGAAATAAAACTGAAGATTTAATTAAACTTGAAGTAGTTGATTTTGAACTTGTAAACAACAACCTTGAAAAAATCCTCGAAGATATCGTTAAACAAATTAGAATTGACCAAAAAATTTTGTATGAACTGTATATTAGTATATAATCAGAGAATATATCGCCATCATTAGTCAAGAAATCTCCAGGCGCCCTTAATCATGCCAGATGATTAACAAAAGCAAACAGGATCTTACGGTTATACGTTTTGGATAAAGTCATATCCGAAGGCAACTAAGGTGCATGTAATTTTTGGTACCTGATGTGCCTACTTAAAGACGTGGACAAAAAACTTGCTATGATTAGAGAACGTGTACTATGAAATTACTCGTTCTTTGCTCATCCTGAGAATGTATTTCTTACAATGTTAGTGAATACAAGAGAAGAGATAAAGGATTTAGGTGTTCAACGAATAATTCAAGCAAGAGCAAGGAATTCCAATGCAAGAGTTTTTGAATTGACTGAAGCACTAAACTTTTATGCAGATGATTATTTAAACATGACTGATTAAGAAAAGAAAACAGTCCCCCACCCACCTGTTTTAAAGGATTTAACAATTGACGAAATAAAACAATTCGTAAATGAGCTAATTAACAGTTTCCTTTCCATGCCACAGCCAGAGTGTAGAGCAAGCAGTAAATGCAGTTACACAAACATCACAGGTAGAATTGGATATGAAAACAGACATGAGTATAAATTGAATATAAAACAATCCAGAAAAGAACTTAAAGAATCCTACAGCAATAGTTTAAGAAATTATTAAGGTTTATAAAAAGGTAAATGTAAGAAGTTCGCTCGTGTCTTTGCTTATGTTTTGAAATTTGTATGTTAATATCTTTCTTTCATATTTTTATTTATAGTCATATATATATATATATATATATATATATATATATATATATATATATATATATATATATATATATATATATATATATATATATATATATATATATATATATATATATATATATATATATATATATATATATATATATATATATATATATATATATATATATATATATATATATATATATATATATATATATATATATATATATATATATATATATATATATATATATATATATATATATATATATATATATATATATATATATATATATATATATATATATATATATATATATATATATATATATATATATATATATATATATATATATATATATATATATATATATATATATATATATATATATATATATATATATATATATATATATATATATATATATATATATATATATATATATATATTATCTTTAAAGAAAGTTAACTCGCTCACTCTCTATTGATATAATTTAGTATTTAAAACCACTATAATTAAAAATATAAAAAGTAAAACACTAAAAAGATATTAATATTGAAAATAAAAAAATTATCAACAACGGACGATTAAAAGCCAAAAGAAAGTGTCAACAGTTTCAGAGTCTTGTTTTCTGTCTCTCTCATCGGGCCAATAGTAATAGAAAAATGAGAGAAAATAAGCAAAGAGTAGAGCAAAGTTAACATCGAGGTAGAAAAAAAAAGAAAACAAAAAAAAACTACTGGCAATCTAGTTCTTTGTGTCTTAAAAATATTACGAATATTAAGAAGCAATTTTATTAAAATATTGTCAACTTTTTAAAAATCCAGTGGATATATTAAAATTCGGTAGAATCTTTATAAAAAATTATTCCATTAATCTATTAAGAGGCTTAGATTTAGATTCAAAAAATGAATTTAGCATCTTCTCATCCAATTCTATGTTGTGTTGTAATGTGCATGAATATGGCGTTGCTAACATTACATCTTTGTACATCAGCTATGTCCTAATCTATTCACTACTCACTATGTTAACTATGCGCTGCTCTTTCTTGTTTTCTCTTACTATTAGCTCTGTGAGGGAGACTAAACAAATCTCTGAAACTGTTGCCACTTTCTTTTTGCTTTTAATCCTCCGTTGTTGATAATTTTCTTATCTTCAATGTTAATATCTTTTTAGTGCATTACTTTTTATATTTTTAATTATAGTGGTTATTATATATATATATATATATATATATATATATATATATATATATATATATATATATATATATATATATATATATATATATATTTATATATATATATAATTTTCATAACTGCTAATGATGTTATAATTTCGAGGAATCGAACCCGGGAAATCGCATCTTTTGGACCCGGGTTCGATTTCCTCGAAGTCCTGGATTATAACATCAATTAGCAGTTATGAAAATTATAAATAAGATTCCACGGTTTATCATAGTGGTTATCAAAATTATATATATATATATATATATATATATATATATATATATATATATATATATATATATATATATATATATATATATATATATATATATATATATATATATATATTTTAAAGTAAACATAAAGGGATGAAATTTATAATTATTGTTAATCTTTTTTTCGTTATCTTAAAGTTGAGGGGATATGGGTTTATGAAGGGTATTTTTGTGTATGTCTTTAATGTGTGCGTATGAAGAATGTCCTATACCTTATTATCAGCCTCTGAGCTAATGTTAAAATAATGAAGATGTATTGTTATTTATTTTTATAATTTTTCAGGGGGGTGGATGTTGTGTGAGAGGTAGGGGGGAGGGGTTGCACAACCATATAATTTGACATATAATGTTACAACATCATCCTGACGTCCGTGCACACCGTAGTTTCTGGGAAAAAAAATTTCCACTGTTCTAGTAACATTACTTTGTAACATAGCAATGTTGCTTTGAAACTTTGTATGACCGACGATATAGCTTTCTTGCTATTACTTACATTTTTAAATATAAGTACTTTTAGTAGTCTCCTTCTTCTTCCTGATATTATTATTATTATTATTATTATTATTATTATTATTATTATTATTATTATTATTATTATTATTATCTATTACCCTTCGCCGCACATGTTGCAAGATAAGTACTTGAAGCATTTATCGTTGTTAATTGTGAATTTGCAAATATCGGGGCAAATTCCTGGATAATTTAAATTATTACTTAATAAAATAAATGATTTCTTAAAGATAAATAAATTTTCCCATAAATTTTTTTCCGCAATCTAACGTAGTATTTGATTGGATTCAGTACAAAACATACATTCAAAACATATCTAAATTTATACACATATTTGATTCTGAAGAGAAAGAAATATCTCATAAATTTGTTAATTACTTCTAATGAGGCTTTAACTGTTAAACTGAAAATAATTCAATTATTTGTAATGATGTGACTTTGATTGGAAAAATGGAAGAAACCCATCAGAGTTTTAGAAACTGTAAACTGTTATCAAAATCAAGTATTGACATGTTTGACGTTCTAAAGTGTGCAAATAGGAAAAAGTAGGGAAAATAATGGAAAGTGTGCTCTAGAATTTACAGATGCAGCTAAAAATGGAATGAGCATTGCAGTTTGGTGGTTTGTTAGAGAGTTGAACAAAGTAAGAATGAGGAAAGGTGGAAAGATAAGACCCGCTAACCCTCACACCTTCAATGGAGGAGTTATAAGACTAAAGAGGTAAGAAGAGGAGAGTCTATGATATGGTGAAATCATAAGAAAGGTGAAATAGCAAGCAACAGTTCGATAACTTTAATTATAGAGTTTAATGCTAATGAATGAGAGTGAGACAAAAACCCTAAATTACAACCTTTCAATTAAAAAAAATAAGAAGTGAACGAACTAAGATTTGTCAAACATACTCCATACATCAGGGACAACAACAATCCTACATAGAAAACAGTTATGGCGGCAAGAAGTTCTGAACACCTCCTTGAGCCTTTACATCTTGAACTACTGTCCAGTAGGAAACAATATGTGATCTTTAAAAGAAAGTTAACAAGAATATGAAACTGTAAGAATATTAAAGAAAGAGGAAAGTTTGACTTGTGTCTTTTTGAAGATTTAATTGTGTTTAAGATTACGTAAAGTAGATAGATGATGGAAATGATATTTTACCGAATTGAAACAACTAAGCTAAGTTTGTCAGCACTAAATTAGAAATGCAAGAAAGATAAGAGATTAGTTGCTTTAAACCCTTTATCTAAGCATCTGTTATTTCTTGCTGGCAGAAATAAGTTTTTGTAAGCCGATCCTCTATGTAAGCATCTGATATTTCATGCGGGCAGGTCACTTTTCAAAATGAATCGGTAGGTTGGGTGATCGGCAAAGAATAGACAGGCACAAGATCTTTAATGACACGAAGAAATAAGGAAGAGGATATAACAGAATTTTGGGAAGCACTTTTTTAAATGATACGGAAGATGAACATTTGCTCTGGAGCTACCGGAAAGGAAATCAAAAATAATGTTACAGATATCAAATGAAAAAAATTAGAAATCAAAGCAATTTACCAGATTTTATCAAATGGTTTCGGTTTGTCCAGTTCCACAAAGAAGGTTTCACTAAAATGCTGATGAGAAGTGGGATCAGACTTGAAGATAATGAAAGTATACGCTGTAGATCGCTAATCGAATGTTTCTTGCATAAGATATGTTTGTGATCAAAAACAAGATTTGTAGAGTATGGTTTTTTTTCCAAATCTTCATGTTTGAGGTAGACTCAAAACTTATGGAAAATATAGGGGTTAGAGTAATAAAATGAAAATGGAAAAGCAGAAAAAAGGGTTCCCTTTTTGTTATATGTTGAATGAATGCTCTCTTCCAGAAAATTGGAAAGATATAAAGATATTGATAAGTTTACCAAGGAAAGGTAAAAGCCAATAAGCATAAGTTTTGAGATCCGTAGCATTAATACTATCAGGACCATATGCTTTCTTAATTAAAGCTCGTAGAGAAAGAAGAGAAA